>JAIFHC010000614.1:0-50000 GCA_021229015.1 Solen grandis | reverse complement strand
TTACCTTATCACACCATTCCTGCACTTTACATATGGATAGAAAACTGTGTTCTAACCCTATTGAAACACATATTCAACATATACTTCTTTGCACATTTTTTACGTTGTTATGGGGGTTTCTCCTACGAGATCTTTATTGGGGGGGGGGGGGGGTATTGGCGAATATCTTTTTTTCCCTGCAAAAACGTCTTTCTCAACGTCTTTCCCTATTCTGATTTCTCCAAGGAATTATCTTGGCGGTAATGAATTGTAAGCACAACACATGTAGTGATACCCCGACCTGCATAGATATGGGAGTTTTGGGCTATCAAAAGAGGTATTGCAAATCAGGAGGCAAATGATGCCTCATTAAGACATGTTTTACGTTGATATGGTAACTTGAATGCAAATTTTATACTGCAAACAAGGCTGTTGTTTATACCGAATCGTACCCACTGGCTTACGTGCGTATAAGGGGAGAGAATATTGATAGACACGTCTAAACGTTACATTGCAACAAGGGGCTAGTTGGCTCACACTAAGTGTTGCAATGTCCTATAATCCGCTTTTTTTTCTCTTTTTTTTTGCTTTATTTTTTTCGCGCTCTGTGTAACGATTTCACTCTTTTTTTAAGAGTGTTTTCAAGATGGCATCTAACGTAGACAATATTTATCTTCCATTTGAAACAAATATCAATCTTCAAGAATTAGCTGATAATCCCTGCATTGAACTGGCATATTAACATTATTTTTTAAATCATATCAAAAACGACAAACAAAATATTTTGTATTTCCACATTTCATGCGCAATTAAGTTACATCTATATCGCATTTGAAACTCCAATATCTGTTTACCATGTTAAATTACTGCGCGAGGCACCTTGAAGAGTACCTTCCTCTACCTCGAAACTTATTTTTGCAACATTCGGTTGCATACAAATCCAGTGAAAAAGTACATTGAAATTGTGCAACTCGCCTAAGGTTTCAGTTATTTGTGGACTTAGTAAGTTAAAGCGCTGCCGCTTTATCCCGATATCATTCACCCGAGTGTATTTCTATCGCCATGGACGATACTTGTTCATTTGCGTTCAATGTCCACCGTTTTGGAGACGTTCGTCTACATGTGATAGATATAATGCTGTCTCACTGCAATGCCATGGCATGAAGCATGGACCGCGTTCGGCTGGTAAATGTAAAGAGGTCGATTTTAGTGAGATTGTACATATATATTTTTGAGCTGCATTCTGACTCTAAGTCTCATTGCTATGATCTCGGTCTCCGGAACCTGGTAACTCAGATTTCAGTATACATCCTCCCTATGAAATGGGCCAAATATCGTGAGTTATTCGTATCTTTCTCGTATAAGTAACTGTTTCAGAAAATGTTGTATTTAAACCATATATTATGGTCATAGCACCTATTAGTATGAGAAATTAATATTTCATTCTGGTCCGTCCCAATAGCTAATGCATATATCAGATGCTATACTACATTTTGCTCTGACAAGTAATGTAATCAGATTAATTTTATCTTATCTTTGTAACTCCGGATAGAGCGATATTATTATTGTTTGTTTATATGAAATGCGCATAAAAATTTGGAAAGTAGTTCGTAAAGGTGACCTACATATCAACTCAACCCTACCTCGGTCTAAACTTTAATACCGAAAAAAAATATCTTCATGACAGTATATTAGCAGAGCGTTATAGTATCTGTTCTGAAAGATTATAATCCATTGAATTATTACGTGTCTATGATTTCAAAATCCCATGAATTGCCTTGCACAGACTTATAAGCTAGGATATTGTAACAGTATATTTCAAATGGCAGCTCTCAGGACTTTCGGTAACTGATTTATTTAACTGATTGATTATGTACCTAAAGGAATTTCGTGGGTACATTTATTCGTGGATCTATGTTCTAAAAAACGTGAGGTCTATTTTAGAGACAAGTATTCGTGGATAAAACCCTCCACGAAATCGACAAAAAAAGTGTCCCGCGAAAATTAATGATTTTACCGAACAAGCAGTGATTCATGTTCAGCAATGTATAAGAAATTATGCAACAATCCGGTGCATGATGCCAGTGACCGACTCCAAATTCTGATCCAGATAAATGGTTGTGTTTACGTGCGTCTGTCAATAGTAGACTGAGCAAGAGTCCGCTGTAATTTACTACATTAGCTGTTCACCATTTGACTTTTTGACAAGAATCTATCTTGGGCCACTAGTCATCTTCATCAACAAAAAAACAAAATGTAATGTTTTGTGATATGGTCGAAAACATCCTATTAAATCGGAAAAGTGTTGGTTGTCAGCAATTTCTCCAGTCCATTGAATTAAAGGGTTCATTTGTGTTAAACTGAAACGAAAGACCGTGAGAGTTAAACACATAACCTTGTGACCTTGACCTTTGAGGTACTGACCCCCAAAAGAGTTACTGTGCGTGTGCTAGTCATAAGCATCAAACATACAAATTTCAGACCCAAGGGTATTGCTTGGACAAGAAAGCTTGTAGGAATTTTAACATATGACCTTGTGACTTTATTTTCGAGGTATTGACATCAATAGGGTTCTTGTTTGTTTGTTAAATTTGGAGACGATGTCTACTTGAAACAGATATGGTGCTGCCACACTGCAGTACACCTCCTGATTCCGGGGTGAATGTTCTAAGCCACCGGGACACGTCAGTAGGGTTCTTCTGCTAGTTATACGCAACAACCATACCGAGTTTGCGACACAATTATTATCTAGAGTTTGTGTTAAAGCTTGATTAACAGTGTTTGTGGAAGTCATATAACATTGACCTTTGAAGTACTTACACCAAACTCAATAGGGTTCTTCTGCATATCATACCAAGTTTGAGACTCAATGGTTGCAAGTACTTAGACTTTTCATCACTCAGACAAGGTTTGGTTTACCGACAGACTGATGGACAAGCCATGTTCAAACCAATATGCCCCCTCATCATGCCCGCGTCTGAATGACAGGTCATGTCATGGAGCCATGGCAATCGCAAAATGTTTTAAATCAGAGATGATAGAATGTTCTACCAGCAAAGCTCAGTGGTAAGTATAGTGTAACATTATATCATATTTTTTCTCCAATAAAAAATACTGAAACATGTTTCTTTACAAATATTGTTTCTTATTAAGGTCATAACCTGTCACTTTAGTCATGTAAATGAATATTTCGTAAAACAGGAAAACTGGAGGGAGCTTCTACCTAATAAAGTATTATCTAACAGCACTGAGAATAAATAGTGGAATATGAACAAGAGCCATGCAACAATAATGCGACTTCAATGTTCTTGTTTCCAACCAGAAAACCTGTCATATCACGGGGGTATATATGGTAACGAACAAGACCTGATGGTATTGTTTTTTAAAATTTTTTTCTTCGAGCATTTTTCATTAAAGGTAAGTCAAGATCAACTGAATAATAAAGATGTCAAACAACTTAAGCAACTGTCCAAATATTGAAGCAATCAATAGAAACACATAGATGTTATAATAGATTAACCAAAAGATAAACCTGTCCAGATGCTGCTTTTTTCATCAAAAGAAGGTCAAAGGTCAATGTCACAAGGTCTGCAACTGCATAACGTAAAGTTTCATCCACTTAGGCAACTGTCCAAATATTGAAGCAATCCAGTGAAGGATATAGAAGTTGTAGCAGATTAAAAAAAGTCAACCTGAGCAGACGCAGACGCCCAACCGGACATCATCAATTTAAAGGACGGAATTTTTCGTTGAAAAACCCGTCCAGAAATGGGGAAAAACATAAATCATTTACTGATGGGTGAATATCTTTGCCAGTTTATTAATTTCTGTCGATACATCTGAAGTATTAGAATATTGATCATATATACACAGTCAGTTCCACGTTCTTTCATACAATTAGAAATCATAACTATATAAATATGACATGTTGACATGTAACACAAGACACAAGTAAAGCAAGACACATCAAAACCATTTGAGCATCGGTGAAATCATTATTACTGCTTTGATAGAACGGTAGAACAACACGCTTCAGCAAGAAACATAACTGTTTCAGTTATCAAATAGAATACATTCATGCATTATTTCCCTTTATAACTGTGAAATGTCAATAAAGCAGTGGTAGGTAATATCTATTTCAAAATGTGTTCTAAGTAAATGATGCTAAACTATTTGAAGCTATGGAAGATACCAGTTGTAATTAACTCTCCCGTTTACAGAAAGTGCATACTCCAAATATGACCTACTCATTTGTTAAAACTTAATTCTTTCATGTTGATTGGGAATGAAGTTGCAATACCTTTACAATAATCTCTCTCACATTTCCAAGGCTGCACAAGTACTTTACAGCTATGAAGGTCATTAAATTTTTGACCCAAGTGGGAGTCAAACACACAACCTCTAACCTCTAGATCTTCAATTATGTATACTAGAACTAGACCATGGCAAAATAAATGATCTTACCTTCTATCACAAAAATGGATGCAGGTGTAGAATGCCCTGACCAAGGTTGTTTCATATATTTGCCCAGTATTGTTTAAAGGTGATTAAGAAATAAAGCATATAAATGTATGTGTATATACCATAGTACATGTACTTACATAATTACTAATACTTAATTATTAATAATTTTCATTCTTTCCCTCATTTTTCAAAATCGTGCACTGTATCATGATTGGGTAATGACGCTAGAAATTGTATAAAATTTGAATAACATACAAATGAATGAGAAAAATAAATGAAAAAAAAAATAAAAGAAAAATAAAATAGTAAAATAGTAAATTGTCATGAACAAACATACCAAATGAAACCATTTCCAGGTCTTCATTTCCTTATAGCTTTAAATATCATATTGTGTTTAATATACACTGTATTTCCTTTAAGTTAACACAAACTGTGTATAGTAAAGTTTTACAAAAAGATATGTTTTCCAGAACAAAACAAAAGCTCCTTGTCAAACTAACTGAAGGTGATTTAAACCCTGCATGCCACTTTGACACATGAAAAGGGGCTATAATTCTTACAAAATCAATGACAGTTATCTGCACTTGTCTGCTGATTGGTCGAATCATGATAAATAATTTATTTGTAGTGCATTATCAACAAGTTACCAAATTTCATGTAATGAGAGTGTCAGCGTGACGTGATGATCGTAATTCCTATATAGCCCCCTACCTCACTATGTGAAGCAGGAGTATGGTTATATGCATAGCATGTGTGGAAATAAAATAAATTATTCTTAATTCAGGATAATATGAATAATTGGCAAAAGCATTATCAGAGAGACAATACAAAGTATTTCAACGAGGAATTAGAATAACTTAAGATTTAAGGGAACTATCAATCTACGTTACATCAATCTTGCCATAAAGGAACTCTATGTAAAAACTGATACTGAAATCTTTAATGACTAATGACTGTACACCTGTGCTTATAAATAAAGTTTAAACAACTGAGATTCTCAATGTAACAATGACAGTATTATGAAAGAGAAATCATATCTTTAGGAGGAAATTGTTTTAAATATTTTAAGCAACAATTAAAAGTAAGTGAAACTACAAGGAAGCAGAAAATAGAGTCTGCTCCTTCATTTATGTTTGTTTGTTGGGTTAAACATCCCACCAACAGTATTTCAGTCAACTGGCTGTTCTTTCATTGTTGATGAGACACACACAAGAACATTGTACTTTTACAAATTTGTTGCATTTTTCTATTGATTTCATTTTGATTTACTTAATTTCGCAATAATTTAACTACGTCAAATGCCACCAAACAAATAAGTGTAATCAGATCTATTTTAGTGCACCAGACAAAGTAAAACTAGAAATGTGTCCAGAGGACACAGATGCCCCCACTCGTCGCATTTTCCAAAACAAAGGCCAACACCCTGGAGCGTCCTGAGTAAAATATTAAAAAAGTTTAAAGTCTGTAGCACAAATACCTTCAAAGCTGCCTGTAACACAGTTTTGGGATGGATGGATGCACAGAGGAAAATCTATATGCCTCACTTTTTGGTAGGGGGCATAAAAATACCCAGGTGCACAAGTTCATGTCTTGATTAATATATCCATGAAGTTTAAAGTCTGTAGTACAAATACTTTCAGAGTTACGTGCGTCAGAAGCATAAAATTCCATATTTTCAAAAACAAAGGCCTTAACTCTGTCAACATCAACGGCGGTTTAATAAAAATACCCAGGTGTTCATGTCCTGAATAATATATCCATGAAGTATCAAGTTTGTAGTACAAATACTTTCGGAGTTACGTGTGTCACAAAGTTTCGGGACGGACATACGTATGTATGGACAAAGGCAAATCTATATGCCCCTCCCCCTATTTTTGGTGGGGGCATAAAAAAAAAACTCTCTAGTTCTTGATTAACACCAGTCAACTGCTCAAATTACAGCATATAAATAAAAAATAAAATAAAACAAGAGACATTACACAAATAACAAATTTGTGTGATTAGAATATCAAATTTCTCTGACAGTGGAAAATATAAACAGGAAATGGTGTAACAAGTTCAGAAGACTATCTGCCTGTTTGCATATTTGCATGAAGATTTTCCTCACTTATATAAGTCTTAGCAATCTTTCCCAGTTTTCACTGACGGATCCAGACTGCTGATCCTCAAGATTTTTATAGCTATAACAAACAGTAATCACTAGCAATCTGATTTCACCATTGTTAACCAATGTATGTGTGCATATTGTAATAACTATTCAAGACATTAATTAAGTCAATGCATTTATAATGTAAGTGGAATCTTAGACATGTAGATCTGACATAATATGAAACATAATCGAACACAAAATACTAGAACACTGATATGGAAATACAAATTGTTTTTAGCTTTAAGGTAATCCATCCATCATTAAATTGTGATCATGGAAATTTTAGAGTAAATGCAAGCCTTTATAGACTTTGAACAAAGGAGCCTATAACTCCATGTCAATGGATGCTTGCATCTGCACTGAAGTCTTTTTAAGCATTTGGAGGACCATGGTTATAATTTAATGACAGACGAATTACCTTAAATGGTTAGTCAACCATTATAGTATATGTTGCATTTTTTTTGTTTATTTCTTTTCTAATCACACTTTTAATATCAACACTTCTCTTAACACTCAACTTGCAAGACAGAATTTTTTCTTCATGCTTTTTATCAGCATTTACAAATATCTAAGTAAAAGATAAAAATATTTGTTACCGGTCATGTCCCAAAGAAAAAAATCACAACAAATTTTTTTAACTTTTTCAAGTCAATAGGCAGAAGAAATTATTCAATGACTTTTGCGTGTTTGACAATTCACAATTATAAGACTCCAGTTCATATAAAAAGATATCACAGTTGTACATACAAAAAGCTTAAAACATATCTTAGAAGCCTAATATTCATTTCAAACATTAAAAATGTTTACAGTCAATCCTCAAAAGCCACATGCTTCCTTATGAGAGACAGTGCTACTCTGTGGCTAAATCTGCGTTTTCAGCATTAGTCAGTCCCATTCTACCACAGTTAAAAGATCTTGATTTTTGGATCACCTTGATAATAGGACTATAGTGTTTAAATTTCATGTAAAAATACAAGCTTTTCTCACCTGGCCACTCAAAATAAATATATCCAAATATGCTAACTTCCATGGCATTTACTCAAGACTTTAGACAAGAAATCCAAACGTAACTGCTGTAACCTATTTCATACAGACAGAACCATTCCCTGGAACATTATAGTGTCATTTCAATTTTAATAGCGTGGATTGAAAATCCCAAAATAAACATTTATGTATCACAAGACATTCACAAAAACAGGTCCAAACAACAGCTAAATCAGCACCATTCAACTCTGTATTAAAATGTTGGCATCACAACATTTACAGCAACATCAAGATTTTCTAAGCAGAGTCTATTCAGAAAATTAGTAATACCTTGCAATGAAAATAAATAGTGGTGATATACTTAACTAACAATCAAGATGTCTTAAAACATCAAAAATTAACAACTATTATTTCAGCTCTTTACTAGCTTTCCTAAACTGAAGATTGCTGGAACAAGAGTTTACAATTTCTGAAGATGAAAAAATAATAAAAAATAAAATGCTTTTAGCTATGATGACCCGTTTAGAGATAGTGAAAAGGTGTACACAAACACAATTAATTGTTGAGTAAAGCTTGACAAACATCACTAATATACAAGTAATCAATGCCTTGCATTTCAGCTATTGCATTTTCATCCACATATATAGCTTTTTACACATACATACATTAAAAATGTCATACAAGCTTGAAATAAAAATCTCACTGCCCCTTGCCAATATATATATTAATATCTATATATATATCATACTGTTTTCTGTCTTGTACTAATTCCAGACAGATCTCACAATATCACAGTCCCCCCAAAAATCTGCACATCCCCCCACCCCCTTTCCCAAGCTTTTATCAGCCTTTTTACTAAACAGATTAAAAAAAAAATTCATGATCACTTAGTTCATGTCTAAATCCTCACAGAAATTGTCAGTATCAACTGTAAATCACTTCCAAAGAACTTACTGAATCAGTTTACAATGTCCTCAGTAATTTTCATTTAATTTGAATATCATTTCCAAATTAATAAGTCAATATTTACCAAAGCAAAACAGGTAAAATTTAAAATGAATACAGACTTTTTGAAGTCATATGAGAATGAAGCAAGCAAACTGGCATCAAGATCTGACAAGTCTTCACTTTGACTCCCTCAGCATACTTTAATCTTCATTCCAAATAAATAAACACACAAAAAAACTCAGATCATATTATCTGCTAAAATAAAATTGTTCTGTGAAGTTGATGCATGATGAGGATGAAAGTTGCTGTATTTTTTACAGTAAACTCAATTTCTCATTGTAGTGAAGAAAGTTGAACTTTGTTGTTACAGTAAATTTCTGTCTCATATGTAAAAACTGATTCATATTAAATGTTTGTTCAGCCTTTACATCATATCAAAGTCTTGTGATGTAAAAGTACTGAAAGTATAGCTAAGATGTAACTCTCTCATGATAAGACTGATATACATTGAATGTTTGCTAAGCTTTCTCAGTAAATCAAAGTCCGATATGGTGAGGGTGTGCCTCACAAGAATGGGTTGTAGTTTTGTTGCTGTGGCTGGGGTTGCATGGAGTGTGCCAAGGGAACCATGGGTGCTGGCAGCTGGCTTGTGCTGCTGGTCTGAGTGAAACCACTGCTGTACTGGGCGGCCTGGAGCTGACTGAGGGGCACACGAGGCGGAGCCGCTTGTTCAAATGGGTTGGTTGAGGGCGAGGCAGCAAATGGGTTGTTAGCTGCAAGGAACAGAAAATCAATATCCTATCATTTTTGTTTTTCCATAAAGACAGACAGGAGAAGGAAGTAGCTTGAATATTCATTTATTAAACAAAATATTGAGTTTTTCTTTAATCAATTATTATTTTATTATTGAAACATGCAGTGTTCCTTGAAACACACGTGTCACCTGCTGAAAAAAGCACAACAGGTTTGTTTATTGGGTTTAACGTCAGTGTTTCAGTCATATGGAGACTATGTCTACTTGAGATAGATAAAATGCTGCTAAATTGCAGAATCAAGCCATAGACGTGTGGCATAATACCACACCCAGTCACATTATCCTGTCACCAAGTCCTGGAAATACCCTTATATTCTGAACACCAAGCAAGGTAGCTTTATCAGTAATTTTTTACATGACTGAAAGACAGACACTCGAGAAGTGATCCCTAAATTCATATTGCACAACATTATTTTTATTAGATTTGTAGGAATTAACATAACCCTAACACATCATACGGCTGCTAACAGCACTACTCTCCATAAATCACCTGTGTTTTTTTTCACTACCATTTTCCCATTCCAATCGAAAGCAGATACAGCAATCTGACTGAATGCAAGATAACCTTATCCTGCCTGGCGTTAATTAATCGGAACACTCCTACTGTAGTATCCTATATAATATTTCCTCCTCACCACTGATAATCTTACCTCTATATGGAGAGTATCTAAATGTAAGCATCATTTTAATTGGCTTAAATATTTCTATGCTTAACACACAGAAAAAGTCATCTTGCTAATTGAAATTCCCAGGGTTGATGAATTGAGAGTAACAGAATCAACTGACCGTGGGTGTCAGACTATGCTAATACATTGGAACTTACGTTTCTTGGGCTCGTTTGGCTTAACAAGCTCATCAAGGTTGACTAGGCTTGAGTTGGCTCCTAGGAACTCCTGTGGTGTCTTTGTTCTCTTGGGCTGTTCAGCAGGCAGCGTGGAAGCCATCCCTGACATGCTCCACGGGTCTGTCGTCACTTCTTCTGTAACCAACACATCCGCAGGTTATTTGATATACAATCATGAGTATACAAACGGACATTTGAATTAACATATAAAGTTCTCAAAAAATAAAAGGAATTATTTTTGATACCAACAAGGTCACATGAGGTTGTGAAATTTGAAAATCGGATTAATACGCACTACAATGACAAACCTACATAGCAAAAGTTAAATTATAATGTATGTGTATAAATGATTTTTGAAATAAAATCAAAATATTATCATAGATAAAAGACATTTGTACCTGAAACAATTATTTCATATTATGTGTTTTGAACAGACAATATCCGGAATTCACATTTTTCATGTTGGTACAAACAGGGTGTTCAAGCAATGTTGCTGAAAAGCATGCAGCACAACAATTTTTTTATTCTTTGTAGACTTTTTTTTTCATATCTAATGGTAAAAATGGGTTTGCACTACAGGGAACTTAGAAAAACCACTGTATTTGATATTCAGAAGTCATTAGAATCTGGTAAGATAAAGTTATCATCATAAATTTGATAAAAACATGTCCACTATTTCAGATAAATTATTTTAGTTAAAACATTATCATTCTGAAATAAAACATCTACACATGCATGATGCATCCATGACATATGAGTGTCAATCCATGCTTAACATTCAGTGCTAGTTTATCCATAAAATGCTTCAAGGCTAGCTGAAAAAATGTCTGAACTGACCTGAATGGAAATCATATTTGTTTGTATATTTGGTTGTATATGCTTTTTTGTTTCAAGTTATTATTAAGGAAGTATTCTACCTGCAGGAAGATAAAAAGAAGATTGGAAAAAAAAAAGATTCACTTCCACTTTAAAGTTAAGGAAATTAAGTATTTAAAAGAATTTTTCATAGGACATTTACATAGGAGAATTTAAGAAATTAAAACTTTCATTTTTTTTCCCCATGGAAACTCTAATGCCACAAAAGAAACAAGAGTGTTCATACGTGTCATCTGCTGAAGCATGACGGAAAAAGTGTGACAGACAGCAGGCAACACAAAAAGAAGACATTTTGTACCATATGAAAGGTGAAAATTTAGAAATAGCAAAAAACATTTCTCAAAATCTACATGACTGTTGTTCAGTTTCTAATGGCAGAGAAGAAGAATGGCTAAAAATGTTAAACAGAAGTAGAACTAGATGCAATATTAATTCTGTAACAAGACCACACAGCTGTTTGGCTAAAATGCAATGAGACAAGCAACGCATGAGGCTACTAGTACTCTAGTTTTTCTAAAACTAATGGTTACCACGGCAACACACACGGGCGTGAGCCAGGTACCTGCAAGAGGATCAAACATGTCAAGACTCTGACCAGGGGCAGCAGTTTTCGCTGGCGACATCCTTGAACTGAGAATATCAAACCCATCATCAATGTTGTTGGTGCCGTTTGTCCCATTTGTTGCAGGGGGCGAACCAAACGATGAATCAAAAGGAGAGCTGGACTGCTGGGGTGTTGGCACAGAGACGGGGGTCCCCCAGGGTGAGGACTGGGAGGCGGCTGATGGAACCCAGGGATCACTGGGTTGTTCTAGAGCAAAAACATGCAAATATATGTAGCTCATGCTGGGCATATAGGTAATACATAGAGGACTATATCTGCAAGATAAACACTAATTGATATGAATTCATATATAATCATTCTCAAACCAGAACTTACAGCATGATCTACTTCAGTACCAAATACAGTACCTACTTAGTTTTACTTGACAGTTCTCATACTTTCCAAATATATCAAATACATGTTGAATTGTTATAAAATTGGTAACCATGCTATCGAATTAGACCTTAATTTCATGTCAGCCTAGCTTAAGAATAACTCAACAACCAGCAAAATAAATAGATGTCTCAAAAAAGTTTACAAGCTTAAATTTCTAATTACCTCATCATCCAAAATTGTAAGGCCATAAATCAATTTAAGGAGAATGATTTTGTCTTTCAAGCAGTTTAAGAATTTTCTGTATTAATCTGAGAAAATCTTTTAAAATTATCCAAAGAATAGAATAAAAACTGATTGCTAATTTCTGTCTTAAATGCTGAGAGCTACTTACTTGGCTGCTGTGGTCCAGGACTGGCCAGACTTGGCGATGACCATGGGTCAGAAGACGCCTGTGGGGCGGGCTGATGGGCGGGGGATCCCCAGGGGTCATTGGAGGCTGCCTGGGGCTGTTTGTGGGACCCTGAACACAGAATAACAATTCTTGTTTACACACACTTTCACAAGAAACTCGAAATGTGTCCAGAGGACATAGATGCCCCACCCGTTGCATTTTCCAAAACAAAGGCCAACACCATAAAGCGCAAGTCATGTCCTGAGTAATATATCCAAGAAGTTTAAAGTCCAGCACAAATACCTTCAGAGTTAACTGTGTTACAGTTTTGGGATGGACAGACAGACAAAGGCAAATCTATATGCCTCACTTTTTGGTAGGGGGCATAAAAATACCAAGGTGTACAAGTTCATGTCTTGATTAATATATCGTCACAAGCATAAAATTCCATATTTTTCAAAAACATAGGCCCATAACCCTGTCAACTTCAACGTTGGTTTGATGAAAATACCCAGGTGTGCAAGTTAATGTCTTGATTAATATATCTATGATGTTTCAAGTCTGTAGTACAAATACTGTCAGAGTTACATGCGTCACAAGCATAAAATTCCATATTTTCAAAAACAAAGGCCCATAACTCTGTCAACTTCAACTGTGGTTTGATGAAAATACCCAGGTGCACAAGTTCATGTCCTGAATAATATATCCAAGAAGTATAAAGTCTGTAGTACAAATACTTTCGGAGTTATATGTGTCACAAAGTTTTGAGACGGCCATACGTATGTATGGACAAAGGCAAATTTATATGCCCAAAATTTTTGGTGGGGGCATAAAAACATGGTGACAATTAACTAAATCTTACTTACTGTGGCAAGGACTAAGATAATACTTTTATCACAAAATACCACTCAGGAATCTGTTAGCTGGCTGTTTGGAAAATGCTCCTTAATTTGCAATATTGGAGCCAAATCATTTTCAAAATTACCCTCATTCAACAACTGCATCATTCTTACAGCTTTGTTCCATTATGATTAAAATATTTCAATATAGTCAACCTTTTTAACACATCCAATATATATTCAACACCTTAGGAAAGCTATGCTTACCTGGAGGAGCAGGAAGGGAGGCAGCCTGCCAGGGGTCAGTGGACCTGGCCTGTGGGGCTCCCCAGGGGTCATTCTGTTGTTTCTGTTTGGACTGGTCAGCTAGTCCCAGCAACGTGGGCTGTCCACCTGGTGATCCCACCTTCAAATAAATATGCTTCAGTGATAGTTGGCTACAATACTTCATGATTTTGTTATTCAGTTAACTGCTAATGTGACAGACTTCCAGTCATTCACAACTTCTTACAGATGGAGGAAGAAGCTAGGTGCACAGATACATCCAGGGAAAATCACCGACCTACCACAAGCCAGCTGGAAGGTGTCCTTACACCAGAGTGTCCATAAAAGAGCTTTCCCTACTTGTACATCACTAATTGATAATGCCTCCATTCTTCAGTATTCTGACAAGTCTGTCACAAGGTTTCTTATGGCAATAACAGCCCTCAATGACATAGGTATATTGTAATGAACATTTTATCTAGTTCTCTCACCCACTGCATTTGAGAAATATCCTGAGTTTTAAATAGATAGAAATATATGACACACATCCTCCAAATACAAACCTCTATAATAGAGAACCCTGTCATTCCAGCACACAGATACCTCAAATTGAACATTTTCATTCAATAATTTTTCACTAAAATTTGGGTGACCGGTACAATTGATTTTTTACTAATTCCAATTATTTTACAGGTGTCTGTTTTTCATATATGAAGCATACTAAGAAATCTTCATTTAAGTCTTTTTTTTTTAAAAGGATATTTTTTAGAGTTATTTCAAAGTCATGTTTCTGACCTCAAATGTCTTATACTGCTAAAGTTCTGAAAACAGAAGCCTAAACCTCACCTCTATATGATAATAGCCATGTGTAATAACTGACAATTTAATGACATTTGTTTCTTTAAACAACTTCCTCACAAAATACTGGATCAGGATATAGTTAAACAGATCACAGCCATGGAAAACAAGCCTAACAAATTCAAAAATAAGTAGTTAACACATTCAAGCTCTTTTCCATACCTATTAATATTTCACATTAATATTGTATACTGACAGGCACCATTCTGTCTGTGTCCAAAAACAGTTTGCAATCAAACCAAGAGCTAGTGTTAATTAGATCTATGTGGGAAACCTTTACACTCAACAGAAGCTTCTCTGAGATCAAACAGAGGCAGCCCTGCAACATCTAATGAACTATTGATTAACAGAAAGCATGTTGCCATTCTACAACATCTAGTTGCAAAAGCAATATATCTGGTTAAGACATCCAAAACGTATCTATTATTCTAGATCATCTGTCAGGAAGTATGAGGCAGGGGGTGGGGGGGGGGGGCTAGTGGGTTTCACTGAATACACAACCAATACACTACGGACGTGACAGTTGCAAATTTTAACACACATGACCAGGAACAATTTTCACATTGAACATGTTAGCTATAGCTTCCTAAATATGTCAGTACTAAACACACAATTAACCCTTTACCTCATGAATATTCATGTATACATTTATGACTTGATGAATATTAATTAACTTAAAGTGGTATATTAAATCTTGATTTTTTCCCTTGCCACATAGACTGTAGAAAATGAGCTACAATATTGCATGAACAAACAGAGAAGACCCTGACCAGACAGCTATAGGAGCTGTCTGATCTGGGTCTGGTCTGTTTGTCAATATGTCAAAATGAGTCTATATGAAGTAAAGGGTTAATTAAACAAGGCTTAAACCATCTACTCTCATGTCAAAATTCTACATAATTACATACTTATATAATTACTTTGTAGTTATACTTCAATACTTCAAACACTAGAAACCTTCTCTATTTAATTAAAGTACATTTCTCATAGGAAATTAATTCACTTTCATCACAGATTGATGAATCAGAGTGGTTTCTGAAATGAACTTTGCCATACAAATACTTTCTCTTCCCTTTTCTTATAATTTGACTATTGAGAATATCATTATGGGGACTGTTAGGCTTATTTGTCTCTAAATTATTTAGGGATGAGCCAAAACTCCAGACTACAATGAGCCCTAAAGGCTACAAACCATGTCACAGGGTTAAAAGTTAGTCTAAATAAATAGCACTTGTAAAGGTACATTTAACAGGCTTAAAGAACATGTGTTGTAAATAGAGGTTTTACTTTCAGCATGTTATGGACTCCAAGGGGTTTGAAACATAAATGACCATCAATGATCATCAAACCAATTTAAAAAAAAAAAAAAAAAAAAAAAAAACATCTTTGATTTGTGCATCATATTTTTTTTCCTTCGATGAAAAAAAACAACTGTGTTTTCTTTTGAACATTTATGCACATCTTTCATCTTTATTTTTCATAATATGTCCATATTTAAAAACTTTTGCAATGGTGTAACTTACTGTAAGTTAATTTGATCTAATTAATAAATTATTACACTATTTAACTGTTTTGAGTAAGCATCATCTTACTGAATGTCTATGAATGAATCCAATGTTATAAATGAAACAACTTATCTATAACTTCACTCAAGTAAAGACATCTTAACCCTTTCCCTGATAGAGGAAACCATGAAAAGACCTATGCGAACAGCATAAAACCAGATCAGCCTGCGAGTAACTCGCAGGCTGATCAGGTACTCGCAGGCTGATCAGGTTTTATGCTGTTTGCTGCTCCTCAGTGGTCTGGAAATGAGGATTTTGTAATTAAATTTGGTAAGGTTTAACTGTGGTTTTCTGCAAATCAGGCTTTATGTGGTACTTATTGAGTGCGTCAAAATGAGTCTATATGAGGGAAAGGGTTAACCATTTACCTCATAGAAACATGTATTTGATGCCTTGGCAACCATAGCTGACCAAGATCAGACAGCTCTAATCATTGCAGGAGTGGTCTGATCAGGGTCTTCTCTGTTTGGTCAAACAATATTGTAGCTCAGATTCTATGCAGTCTGCACAGCAAATCAAAATAGCATTTAAAGTTTTATAGTAGTTTTTCAATTGACTGACAGAGCTGCCAAAGCTCAAAGAACCTGATAGAAGAACAAAAACTCATAGTGGGAGAAAAAAGTTTATCCACACTTAGATTTAATCACAGGACCTCCCTTGTAAAAAGAGAAGAGCAAGTGCTTCACTGTAAGATTTATTCCTTTCTTGGTACTTTGACATAAGCATACAGTCAGAAGAAGAATTTGGAATTTCTATATTTTCTAAAAGATTCTCAACATGCCTTTCTTTTCCATTTGGCCATTGGGGTCAAGGGGGATTTCAGACATTCAAAATTTCAAATTTTTCCAAAAAACCAACTGATTTTTATGCGATTTAAACAACTGATTTAGATTGGCAATCAGTTATTAATGAAAAACCTGCCCTATTCATTTCCTGTGGGGAAAACTACATTAAAAAGTTATGTACTTTATCATTTCTGCTGGTACAGATGTGTGTGTGTGTGTGTGTGTGTTGGGGGGGGGGGGGGGGGGTACAGAGGAAATACATAATCAAGACAGTTCAGTACAGGAACACTCAATACAAGCTCTTTAACTGTTCATTCAATTTCCAGGGAAATCCTGTACTGTTTTCAGTCTGATTTGGAGGAGGTATTGACAGTTGGGAGTGAATGTTAATTGTCTAGACTGAACTTTTCGCAAGTGATGTCTGTGTATTTCCTTGACATGTAAGCTTCATTTGCTTCCGTGGCAATTGAACATTGCCAGCTGAATAATGTAGAACACACCCAGGAAGGATGAAAGATTTTGTGGTTTAAATCTATTAATTAGACTCAAATAATGTAGAATGTAAACACACACACCCCACCCTCCAGTAAACAAGAGGGCCAAGATGGCCCTAGATCGCTCACCTGAGAAAAGTATCATTCATTGCCTGTACAAAACAGATTGCTTTAGAATTAAGATGATGAGGTGAAACAATGTTCAGGAATTTTCTGACCCCATCCACAAAAGATATCATCATGACAAACATTCTGCCAAAGTTTGAAGAAAATTGGATCAAAACTGTGGCTTTTAGTGTGTAAACAAGATTTTTCTAAGATTTGACCTATTGACCTACTTTTCGGTCCGGCCCTGCCCATTTTCGAAAGGGTTCAAGATATCATCAAGACAAACATTCTGACCAAGTTTGAGGAAGATTGGATTAAAATTGTAGCCTCTAGTGTGTAAACAAGATTTTTCTAAGATTTGACCTACTGACCTACT
The DNA here is from genome assembly GCA_021229015.1 of Solen grandis. Lineage (NCBI taxonomy): Eukaryota > Metazoa > Mollusca > Bivalvia > Adapedonta > Solenidae > Solen > Solen grandis. Next base: position 32,322 of record JAIFHC010000614.1, on the reverse strand, counting down.
TTTTTATCCAACCTGACCCATTATCGAAAGGGTTCAAGATATCATCAAGACAAACATTCTGACCAAGTTTGAGGAAGACTGGATCAAAATTGTGGCCTCTAGTGTGTAAACAAGATTTTTCTAAGATTTGACCTACTGACCTACTTTTTGATCCAACCTGACCCATTTTCGAAAGGGTTCAAGATATCATCAAGACAAACATTCTGACCAAGTTTGAGGAAGACTGGATCAAAATTGTGGCCTCTAGTGTGTAAACAAGATTTTTCTAAGATTTGACCTACTGACCTACTTTTTGATCCAACCTGACCCATTTTCGAAAGGGTTCAAGATATCATCAAAACAAACATTCTGACCAAGTTTGAGGAAGATTGGATCAAAATTGTGGCCTCTAGTGTGTAAACAAGATTTTTCTAAGATTTGACCTACTGACCTACTTTTTGATCCAACCTGACCCATTTTCGAAAGGGTTCAAGATATCATCAAGACAAACATTCTGACCAATTTGGAATTGGCAATTGTGGCCTCTAGTGTGTAAACATCAAAATTGTTGACGGACGACAAGATTTTTCTAAGATTTGACCTACTGACCTACTTTTTGATCCAACCTGACCCATTTTCGAAAGGGTTCAAGATATCATCAAGACAAACATTCTGACCAAGTTTGAGGAAGATTGGATCAAAATTGTGGCCTCTAGTGTGTAAACATCAAATTGTTGACGGACGACGGACAATCAAGTCTCCCAAAAGCTCACCCTGAGCTATGCTCAGGTGAGCTAAAAAAACAACAAAAAAAAAAAAACAAGTAACTGGTGTTGCACACATCACTTAAGTCCCCTACTGGTGAGGTGCATAATTTTTTGTTACTATAGCAACCAGAATTTTGGTCCTAGAATAAAACAAGAGGGCCTGTATCGCTCACCTGAGTATAGGGTTACCCAAGGAACATATGTATTGAAATATTTTGAATTCTGGTCAGTAGTTTTGAAGGAGATGATTTTTAAAGTTTTCTTTTTTTCTCTTTATGTTGCCATGGCAGCCAGAGTTCTATATGGATCAAGTTTATTTTAGCAACTTATGTGAAGGTTCACCCAAGGTTCATTCCTGCTAAATTTAATCAAATTCTGTCCAGCTGTTCTGAGGAGATGTCATTTAAAGTTTTCAATGTATACATTTAAGGCAAAATAGCCCTGCCCCTGGTGGCCATGTTTTTTATGCACCAGAATAATTTTAGCAATCTTGGTAGAGGGTTATCATAGGAACATCTGTACTAAAATGTTTTGAAATCTGGCCAGTAGTTTTGAAGGAGATGTTTTTTCAAGTTTTCATAATTTTTTTCTTTCCATTGTCATGGCAACCAGAGTTCTACATGGATCAAGTTTATTTTAGCAACTTTTGTGAAGGTTCACCCAAGGATCATCCCTGCCAAGTTTAATCAAAATCTTTCCTCGGTTCCAGAGGAGATGTCGTTTAAAACAAATTGTTGACGATGGACGATGCACAACATACAATGATGGACCCAGGGTGATCACAAAAGCTCACCTTGAGCACACAGTGCTCAGGTAAGCTAAAAACACTAGGAGGGAATGAAAGATTAGATGGTTTAAAGATAAACCTCTGAGAAAAAGACAAATAAATATAATTATGCAAATTACAGAAAACTGCTCAATAAAATTGATTGCCAGAACCAATGGTCACAGTGTGATAGAAACAAGAACTATCATTAAAGATGATGAATACCCTCAGATACTGCTTTGTCACAGTTACTGTAACCATGTCAGACAGTCTTGGCACAGTTGACGGGTGAAAATGTTGATAGAAAGAGCTCTGATACACATATACATGTATCACAGACAAATTTAATAAATATAACAAAGGGCAATAACTTAATAAAAATAAAGCTGATCATGATATGCCAAGGATATGCCCAACTAGCAATGGTACTTCTAAATGCTGTGCGCAGTAAAGTCAAATTCTGACCATAGTAGATTACAAAGAGGGCAGATAAAATATTTTCATGAAATATGATAAGGGGGCTAACTCAGTGAAAATTGAAGCTAGCATGGCATGCCTTCAATATCAACAAGTAAGATCGGTACTTCCAATTGTTGTGAAGTTAAATGAAAATTTGACCAATGGTAGATGAGGAATAGTCAGACAAAATATATTCAAGCAAAAAAACAAAGGGCTATAACTAATTTAAATTCAAGCAGGTCATGACGTGCCAAGGATATGCAAAATAAGGTTTGGTACTGATAATCTTTTTGAGGTTTAATCAAGTTAAGACCTGTGGTAGCTGAGTAATAACATAGAAAAAATATATTAAAAAAATAACAATGGGCCATAACTCATTTAAATCAAAGTTGATCATGACATGCCAAGAGTATGAGCAACTAAGCTTTGTACTTATAAATGCTGTAAAGTTAAATCAAAATCAGACCAGTGGTAGCTGAAACTTAATCTTTTCTATAGACAGACCGATTGACGTGATTCCATTATAGCCCATTTTTATACTTTTTATTGGGGGGTATAATAAATCTACTGATCTCAATTATATTTCTGTGTAGATAAAACTTCCACATATGACTCATCAAGGAAATTACCTACGTGAACAAAAACACATCAACCTGTAGTAACTCAAAGGTTGATAAATTTGTTGTTGTTTTTTGTTTTGTTTTTTAAATTGTTCATTACATCAAGTATTTTTATATAACTCAATCATTATCTCATACAGAGAGGGATTACTTTAGCCAGATCTTTCTCCTATCAAATGCCTATCCTGAGATGGTGATCTGAGTGATGAAGGGCTATCAAGACTTGGAAGACTTCAACCAGAGGAAAATATCCAGTATATTTGCTGTTTGCATTCCCATCCTCTTCATTTTATGAAGTTGTCTATACTCAACCCCCCCCCCCCCCCCCCCCCAGCACTTTCAGAAAAGAAAAGAATCAGTTAAGTAATTTAGCACTACGTTCTATCTTTCTTGGTAAGATTTTCTATTTCATACCACTCTTTTTTCATAAAATAGAACAGCAGTTATCTTAATATGAGAATCATTAGCATCAAATGTGGGGAAAAGAAGTCACGTTTTCTTTGGAATAAGATCCTCCTTTTTGGATCCAAATTATAATGAAAAAGAAAATGTGTAATTGAGGAAAAAAAATGTATCACTGAATAGAATCATGGTGGAAATACTGGTTTGCTATAGAAAATGTGCACTGCTAACTATGCATTTCTTGAGAAAGCATCAATACAATGAGCTAATCAAAGTGAATGATTTTACAAAACACTGGTATAGTATTAATTTTTAATATGATGAATCTAAAATTCTCATGTGCTGTGAATATCCAATTGCATCTATAAAAATCTTGCGACAGTTACAATAATATTATTTGTATTCCAAAACCTGTAAAGGAACAAGCAAATCTGAAAGTTATGGCAAAAAAAAAGTGTTTGTCCAAAGCAATATTGAGACTTTAATCAATTTTATTACTCCATCATAAAACCTACCATTTTTAAAACAAGAGGGCCATAATGGCCCTAGAACGCTCACCAGTGTACCATCGCTTCATTAAATATTTCAGTATAGCCTTGATTAAAATTCCAACTGAAAAAAGTACAATTTCAAAATTTCTATACAGACTTAATATGAACTACTAGCCAACCATCAGCAGGACATATTTCTTTGGGAAAATGACAGTAGAAGACCATGGGCAAGTTAGTCAATTATTACACAAATTACTTCAAAACATGAGTAAGGCACTTCAAACACTCAACAGAGAAATCTATAAACCTAAGGAGAAGTCCATTATATACCTTATATAGTTGTTTGTATCTTTTGATCTGGTATTAAGTTAACACAAGAGTATTCCTTTGAACACATGTGTCACCTACAGAAGCATGTGTTAGATGAACACTATACCCCTGTCTGAGCAGGTCAGATGTCAAAAAATTGATGTCAACTGAAAGCCATTCATGAGTGGAGTAAGTATGTCAAATATATAGACTTAACTACATATAGAAATGGAGAACCTGACAGAGTTATGTTTCATAATCATTACACTTCTGCTACTCACAAGTTTCAAATCAATACCTCGAATAGTTTAGGTGTTATGTTCTTGACAAAAATTTATATATAAAATAAAGGGAGAAAAGGGAGATAATCAGGAAATCAGACCAGGCAGAGTTATTTGCTATCATTTTATGTTTCAAGTCCTTACGGTCTTCTTTATGAGTTTTGCCCCCCCCCAATATAAAAAAGTAAAATAAAGGGAAACAAGAGGGCCAAGATGGCCCTAGATCGCTCACCTGAGAAAAGTATCATTCATTGCCTGTACAAAACAGATTGCTTAAGAATAAAGATAATGAGGTGAAACAATGTTTAGGAATTTTCTGACCCCATCCACAAAAGATATCATCATGACAAACATTCTGCCAAAGTTTGAGGATGATTGGACCAAAAATGTTGCCCTCAGAGTATAAACAAGATTTTTCTAAGATTTGACCTACTGACCTACTTTTCTGTCCAGCCCCACCCATTTTCAAACTGGTTCGAGATATCATCATGACAAACAATCTGACCATTTTTGAGGAAGATTGGATCAAAATTGTGGCCTCTAGTGTGTAAACAAGTTGCTTGCACGCAAAACTTTAACCAAATTTTCTATTGCATGCAAAACTTTAACCACAATTTCTAAGTTAAAAAAGGGGCCATAATTCATATTAAATTCAGTCAAGAGTTATCTACCTTGGTTGTCTGAAGTTTCAAGTCAATACCATAAACGGTTATTGAGATATAAGGTTGATAGTAACTTGCACGCAAAACTTTAACCAAAAGCTGCAACGCCAACGCCGATGCCAGGGTGACTACAATAGCTCTCATATTCTTCAAATAGTCGAGCTAAAAAGAAATTACAGAGTTATGGACCTTGTGTATGCCAATTCCCCGTGTCAAGCTCTGACTATAAATGAAATTTCATCTCAATAACATGATTAGAGCATGAGTTATTGCAGTATAGAGAAGTTTGACAGACAGACAGACAGATGATGGAAAAGTGATCCCTATGTATCACCTCTGCTTACGACAGGTGACACACACACAAAAAAGTTGTTTCTATAAGGAAACAACGACCCCCTAGAGGCCTCAGTTTTCAAAGGATCAACCTTATTTTAGTAATTTTGGTAGACATTCATGAGGTGACCATTTCTGCAAAATGAAATCAAATACTGGCCATTGGTTTCACAGAAGAATTATTTTGAAAGTATATAAAGAAATTAGCTGACCCCCTAGGGGCCTCATTTTTTAAGGGATCAACTTTATTTTAGCAATTATGGTAAACATTCTAGGGTGACCATTTGTTCTGAAGGAAATTAAAATTTTGACTGTTGGTTTCAGAGAAGATAATTTTTAAAGTTTTTATAATTTATTTATTTCTGTGCCATGGCAACCAGAATTCTTAATGGATCAAGTTTATTTTAGCAACTTTTGTGAAAGTTCACCAAGGATCATCCCTGCCAAGTTTAATCAAATTCTGTTCAGCAGTTTCAGATGAGATACTGTTTATAGCAAATTGTTGATGACAGACATACGGTGATCCTAATAGCTCACCTTGAGCACATTGTGCTCTGGTGAGCTAAAAATAAGCTTTTCTTTTTCTTTCTCCTAGAGCAATACAATGGAAAGCATATGCTTGTTTCAAAATTGAATGCATAACAGAGTATTATGAACTTTTATTTATTATTTTGTTTTCCTCCTCACAACTGGATCATGGGCCCTATGGTCTATTGATAACATACCCGTCTGCGGACCCAAAGTTTGTTGGTTAGAACCCTATAAGGGGCATGATTTTTTCACGACCTTCCCAGTTGCAAAGTACTGGTCCAACCCAGGAACTGTCATGTGGGATCAGTTTAAATTTTAAAGTTTTTTCCCAATCAATGCAAAATAAATAAGCTTAAAATAAAGTTTTATGTTCTTTCAATTTATATATATTTAAATAAAAAGCCAAATTTTTGCAGATCTTTTTCTATATTCTGAGCACTGATGTCAACAGCACAAAGAGATATCAAACAAACAGAGGGAGGGTGGTTATATAATGCAGAAGGCATTACAAACAAGCATAAAAACTTAACAAATCATCATAAGTCCTTACATTACGTTTCCGTGCCTACAAAAGACATGAAATTCAGCAAAAATAAATTAAACATTAACAAATGAAAACTAAATTACACAAGGACTTTCCATTAACTCATATAGTTTTCTGAATTTCCCCTTCCTATCCCATTAAATTTTTATTTTAAGACTAAATCAAAGGAAGACATATGAAGATCAAACAAAACAGTAAAGTGTCTCTCTAAAAAAAAACAAGAGCAGGAAGAACCAGTAGATGCTCCCCGAACTGCGCTTTGTCACTTGACGGGTACTTTAATATACTATATAAGCTCCGGACAAAAAATTAAGTATGAAAATAACAAAGGGCAAATCACTTCTAAATCATGCAAAACAATGTTATATTTCTTGTACACTGCACTCCCCTCATTGAGCTCTATCTACCTATGAAGTTTCATGTTGATACCTCTTATAGTTTTTGTGTTATGCTTTGGGACAAAATTTAAGTATGAAAAATAACAAAGAGCAATAACTCCTAACTTATGCAAAACAGAGTGATGGTTCTTATACACTGCACTTCTCCTCAGTAAGATCTATCTGCCCATTAAGTCTCATGTTGATAACTGTTACAGTGTCTGTGTTATACTCTAGACAAAATTTAAATATGAAAAATAACAAACGGCAATAACTCCTAAATTATGCAAAAGAGAGCTATGGTTCTTGTACAATGCACTTCTCCCAATCTAGATCTATCTCCCAATGAAGTTTCTTATTGATACCTCTTACAGTTTTTGTGTTATGCTCAGGAAAAAATTATGACACATGAACACATGGACAGACAAAGCAAAGCCTTTCAAGGAGCATAAAGTCTAATTTAATCTGACATTTTGAAGAAAGGACAATATTAAACATACATATCTACCTTATCTATCTTTCTATTTACCCACATACTAGTTAGTAGCAAAAATACTTTAAGCCTGATGAGCTATTTTAAAATAAATATATGCAGTTTTTCTACTATTTATAAAAGAATTTTTCATATAGACCAGAACCTGTTATTTGCAAATTCACAAATACATCAAAGCTAGAAATTTTTGCCAAATTATTTAATATTTTCACACTGTTCATTCCAAGCAATGATTCATAAATAAGTCAATCTTACATCAGAGTCAATCTGTTTGCGGCTCTCGTCCAGTGCCATCTGTAGTTTGATATCATCAGACTTCTGTTTGCGCAACTCTTCCTCATGTTCTTCGCGACTCATAGCCAATGCGAGCTGCAGCTGTAGCTCCTCCTCTCCGATAGACGAGGGCCGCACCGCATCAATCTCACTCGAGTGTCGTCGACGCCGTGTTGGAGAACCTAAATAGGGTACACAAGCTGTCATATTCATCTGTCCAAAATTCTTAACTGTTTTAGGTTATTTTCTTAATATCTCTTATATTGTAAAGGGTTAAGTTGAATAGGTTCTTTAGATAAGATTTGTAGAAATGATTTGCCTTTTTTCTCTCTCAAATAACTGCCTTATGAAAATTGCTCTCTCTTTTTTTTTTATCACCTACTGCAATTTCAAATAAGCGTTCAGTATATAATCATGTAGTATAATTTAAAACTTTTTAACCCTTTACCTCATGCAGACTTATTTTGATATATTGGCAAACAGAACAGACCAAGGGTCTTCTCTGTTTGCTAATACAGTGTAACCTCTGAAATCCGAACACCTGTGGGACCGACCAAAATGTTCGGATTTTGGAAGTTTCCGGAATTCAGAAGTCTGGATTTAATTAGACTAGCACATATGTATCGATGATTTTTAATGGTTGTGAATAGTGTCATTTTTGTTTATATTTTTTAAATTTTAAATTTTTATCTTACTTCTCTTTCTGTCCCCCTCCCTTCCTCTCTCTTCTCTCTCTTTACTTGCCTTATATTTCCCTCTGTCTTTCTCTATTTGCCATTTTTATGTCAAAATGGTTTATGCTAATGTTGATTCCAAGCATTATTTGTCTTTTTCTGTCTTTCTCAACTTTAATTTTTGCCATTTACGAAAACCAACACGTTGTCCAATGCAGCCTAATTAACGCTTCTAACAATACCGCAGTTACACTTAAACTGTTTAAGATGTTTGTTGCAAAAAATATCAATTAATCCACTTTTCACCACTTTTACAATGTGTCACTATCTAATTGCCTATGTATTCGCCAGCGCAAACTTGGAGGCACAAACATGTTGTGATTCTTACGCTTGTCAAAATAATAGACTAACTGTGATTCTAACGTGTGTCAAAATAATGATCACCGCTGATTAATAAACAATCAATCAGGGAGAAAATTTGGAGATAAATTGCCACAGGGCTCACAGGGCTTACAGTTTCCGGTCTGATTACCTGTCAAGCTAGTAGCACTGTTCGGATTTCAGAGGTAAAATAACGATGATATAACCCAATATTTACAAAATTATTATACGAAATTCAGAATTTAGAGGTTCCGGAATTCAGAGGTATTATTTACATATAAACAGAAGGGGAATTTTTGGACCAAGAAAATCGCCCAGATTTCTGAAGTTTCCGGATTTTGGAGGGTCCGGATTTCGGAGGTTACACTGAACAATATGGTAGCTCATATTCTACGATAAGAAATGCAAAGAAAAACCGTATGTTTCATATATTGCTTAGAATTATGTAAATTAAGGTAAACATCCCATAATAGCCATCAAAGCCCATCTAACTTCATAAATGTCAAACAATGGAAGTCTTGGGGACAAACTGACATGTAATGACATGTGACAGAAGTTCTTTTATTACCTCCCCTTGATAATTTTGTTGTCATGAGTTATCTCCCCTGAAAACTAAAAAAGTGACTTTCTCCATTTTCCTATGTTACATTTAAGATTTTTTTTCACACAATTTGAAACAGAATCATATAATGCATCTTTCTACCATGAGTTTTTTTTCCAATATATCAAATTCAGTTTTTCATATTCATAGAAATTGTATACTTCTAAATTAACATAAAAAACAATACAGATTATCTCAGCCACATGTAATATAACTTGGAAAAACTCTTGATGAAAAATCTTTAGTTTTAGATGTCTTCAAAGTGACAAAGAAAGTTTCATCGAAATATTACCATCCAGTGAAAAGATATGGAATATGGCTTTTATGGGCCTCAGACCTTAATATTCATCAAGTCATATATTTGTACATGAATATTCACGGGGTAATGGGTAATAGAGCATCAACGTAATTAATTTATGAGGCAGAGAATTTAAACCTCCATCCAAGAAACCTATGTTTAGAATTAGTATTTAAAGACTGTTTACATGTACTTGACTTTAATATCAATTTACTACCAGTATGAACAATGAAGAAATAATTAATACATACACAAATACATTTAAAAAATAATAGCCCAAATGTTCAGTTAATATGGCAAACCAATCATACAAGAATTTCACCAAAAAAAAAATGTCATTATTTATCTGTTACATCTGTAAAATATTGAAGCAGGTTTAAAAAGATGAAATCATGCATAAAATATTTGTAAGCAGACTTGGGGTAAATGTAATCAGTAATTATAATCAGTAGTGATTATTACACATTTTATTTAACCACATGTAATAATTACTTTCTGGTATGTGATTAAAATCACTGTTGTTTAATTGTTACTAATTATAACCTGTAATTGTGATTCATTTCAGATTACATGTACAATTGCAAAATTACATGAGATAAAATTGCAGATAAAAACCTTTTCAAAGTAAACCTTGGTACTTTTAAACAGTGAAAGTAATTGTATTAAGACTTGATAACTTGATGAACTTATACCAACTGTATTGTTTGAATGCAAAATGCTGTCCCATCATATGCCATTTACTGTTACTATCTTGACATTCAGTTATCTAGTATCTGACCCTATCAACCAAAAAGACATGTGTTAAATTGCTACCTGTCACACAATGTGCACAAGATAGACTAAGTATATATACTTCCATCTGGCATACTGTATTACACTGTTCAACTTTAGGTAAACCTTCAGAGTATTCCCTCAAAATAAATTATTGTGAAACAAAGAGAGAATAAAGTATTAAAAATAACAATCAATTAAATTGAATATTACTAAAAAATACTGAACTTAAAGTATAACCAAGGTTTAAGTGGGCTGTTGCCAAATGAACCAACAACAACACCACAGAGTGATAGAAGGTTTGCCTTACTTTCCCCAGTCTCGCCAAACGAATCTGAATACCCACCAGAGTTACCCTCCTTGAATGTTGGACTCTCGGCACTTGCACTGCGAGACTAAAATGATACAAGAAAAATGAAATAATTATGATAAAGATACATGATATCATAGTGTATCCAAAATCATTCCAGTAGATCATACTTTAAGTTACTTAACAGGAAAGAATGGACAAATAAATGGCTGAATGGATGAAACTAGAAGTGTTCCTTGGATCATATGTGTCACCTGTGAGGGAAAAAAGGTGGCAGACAACGGAGAAGTGATCCCTATGTGTCACCTCAGCTTTCAGCAGGTGACACAAAATATGAAAGCACAAATAAATGAATAAATAAATGATACATAATTATGCTGAATTTAATCTGTAAAGGAAGAAAATAGATAGTTAGAACTTTCAATATTGACAATGAGTTTATTGTAAATTCATCCTCTCATTTCTTTAATAAACAAAACTATTAATTTTCTTTGGCATATTTCCTTGTTAACAGCTGAACAAACAGAATGTAAATTGGTTCAAATTAAATACCTTGAGCAGCATAACCTGATGTTTTTCATATGGTACTTTAGCATTCCATGGAATTTTGTCTTGTACAAATCTCTGAGTTCTTTTGTTTAAAAACTGCATTTTATCTTGAGATTTCAAAACCCAAATTGCATCCACTAACTAATGACTGTAAAAACTTGGTAGATCCAAGCTGGGACAAAAATACACTAATTCAGAATCAAGCCTGTATAGATCAGTTTCAGCATAACCGATAGGGTCTTTGTTGTAACAAAGAGGCTGGGTACCAGTATCTTTGTCTGCTCTGGACCACTCATTAATGGTAATACCCCAACCAGCTTGCTACTGTCATGCCTCAGTGGTTCTCACCATCAACATCTGCACCACTAACAAAGTAACAAAGTTCCCACATCTCACCAATAAATACCCAAGGTGTGATTTCTACACCAGAACCAACAAAGAAGCTATTAATAGAACGGAAGTAACCTGTGAAGAACCATTAGTAATTGAGTAATGTAGTACATGTATGCAGCATGTATGACAAAGGGCTTGTTCTGAATATATTTCTTCTATAAATGTTAACTCCTGTGCGAGAACATTAAAAGAAATGAGTAAAACTTTAGCAGTCTGGTTATTTTTGATGTTGTTTATCTGTAAGCATGTTACACAATAATTTTTTATCAAAGTTCGTTTTTTATCTGTAAAGTGTTACTGGTTAAAAATTTTTTCTTTTTTTTTTTTAAAGCTAAATCATTCTGTGATACAAAATGTATATTTTTATGAAATTATCTGTTCAGAAAATCTAGATTGATCTATGAGGTTTTTTATATGGTCATGCCTCTTAATTGTAATATCTTAAAACTGCTGTGCAAGAAATGCAGGCTGATCTGGTTTAGGTCGAGGTACATTAGCCATTTTCCAGTCAGTCACCAAGGGATAAGTCTGGCATTTTGTTAACCCTTTAAATTCATATAGATGTATTTTAATGCCGTAACAAATTAAGCAGAGCATCAGGGTCTCCTGTTTTTAGCTTAGATTCTACACAAAATCATTGCTTCATAGACAATTTTAATTTCCTTGAATTAATTTGTATCAATTCATAAACTTGTACATGAATATTCATGAGGATAAAGAGCCATTTCTTCGGTCATTTCCTTTCTGTTGACTTCGGACTATTTACAATCCACATAGCTCCCAGCACTGATAGAAAGATACCAGTAGGAAAGATATTAAACTTTTGACATCTATTTTCTACAATTTTTGGTCATTAACATTTTCAATTCATTTTATTGTCAAACCTCAAAACTTTAATTGAATTGAAGACTTAAAAGCACTTCAGGATTTGATTAATTGCTTGCTAGGACTTAACCAACAATTACAATTTTATAATTTGAGCTGTATGTATATATGTGTATAATTATGCGTGTGTTATGACATGAATAAACATCAATCAATCAACAACAATATATGGTGACAATGATTGAATAAAAAAATATTCATGTATTTAAATATTTCATTTATTAAAAAAAAAAAATGTTTGTATCAATTTATGTAAAAGTTTAGTAGGGTTGCTGATTCTGGAGCCAGGAATGACATTTAGCTACCATATACAGTACATAAAAACATTGCCTCTTATTTTGTCTTCTATTGAAAAAGTACAAAGAAATGAATCCATTATGATTTTATTACACTAAAACCAAAAATAAGAAAGGTGAAAAAAATAAAGACAATTTACTTACTTTTGAAAATGTTAAATATGGTATTGAACCATGCCAAGGTTTCTTTTCTTGAATGAGACGCTGAGTTTTTTTATTGAAAAACTGCATCCTTATTTTAAGCACAAGTTAAATATGTATCCTCTTTTGTTGATCAATGAAAATACTGACACTGTCTATTAAGAGTAAGACAGTTGTGTTGTTAAAAACACATTTGTGGTATACAGTTTGTTGACATTCTTCTGTCTTAAAATATATCCCTCATTGAAAATATGACCTTTTATCCTAATAATTGTAGATAATTCAATTAGAGAGTGTAAAAACACTTTAACATTCACTAGTCTGACTTCTAGTCATGTGATATATAGGTCACTTTTATTATTCTTTGTCCATTTCTAGGGGTCAGAGGTCAGGTAAATACCCTATCAGACATCTGTCAGAGAGGCTAATTGATAACATGGCTGTTTGTGACAGCCAACAAAGTTACACTGTCATGAACAATGTTCTACCGTAAGAGGACCCTCTGAAATAATGCATTAGAAAATTAAGTGACCTGGTAATTTTTACAGATGATGAGAGAGGAGCCTTAATACATATATAAATAGCATATTTAAATAAAACAATGTGTTTTTAGAGGGGGAGACACCTATGATAGAGTAGGAGAAAAAAGGCATGGTAACTGAATAGCCTAAACATAACTAGATGTCATTCGTTTAAACGAATGATAGGACTTTCTGCAACATCTGCTTTATATAGTATATATAGAAGATTACATAATAGATAATCTGTCCAAATTGCAACTTTCTATCTCCTCTATTTCTATATAAAATGGCACAAATAGAACACATTCTGTGAATTTTAATAAAAGTCCGCCCATATCTTGCACATGTAGTTTACATACAAAATTTATACTATGTCATATGACATGAAAGAAAAATGAAACAGTGTTCAAATGTAAGTTTCTAACTTTCATCACACATAGAATTTCATCACTCCAGCTCACTTGTAACCTTGTTTAATTTTAGCCTCAGTAGGAAGAAGTATTGAATACTTGCATAGTGCTATATCCTTTCGACACCTGTAACGTAGTTAAACGTATTTAGCGATTTTGGCGTGTTTGGGCTTCCGTAGTTTTGCCGCAGTTTTTAGATGGTCTAAAATGTGGTGTGAATTTTTCAAGGCTTGCAAACTGCTCGCTACCTACATAGTGTTGCAAATACGGATTTTTGTCTTGTGCCGTTGTACATGTATTAACTTCAATGCTTATTTTGGAAACAGTCCAGTCAACATTCGACAGACAAAAACAAAAAACAAAATCAAGATATAGCCCATCAATTGCAATTTGTTATTTTTTTTTTTTTTTTTTTTTTTTTTTTTTTTTTAAGTCGTTGCGCAAGTATTTTAGCTTCGTGACCCCTGCGCGTGACCTTTTCCATATTTTTATGATGCATGATTATGAAATATCTTATTTTCCATGTAACTTTCTTATATGAAGTCCAATTTCAATAAACTTGGTACCGTTAGAAAGCTCTTAAAGCATGCTACATTTTATACGCATAATGTATAAACTTATCTTCAGTCGTTTCTGAGATATTGACTGTTAAACCCCAAGAAAACAGCATATTATCAGCAAAATTAGCTTCATTTCATTTAGTTTTTTTGCTTATAACTTTGTATTGCGTAAACCAATTTTAATAAACTAAATATTTTTGGAAGCGTCAATTATTCAGCTATAATTCTTATTCATACATATATTTTCAAAAATCGATATTTATTGAGATAGAAAGAAGAAAAGAATAATAATAATAAACAAATGACGTCACGTGACGTCATATGACGTTTATTTTCACATAATTGTTAAGACACCCAGAGACCTACTAACTGACAAAATTTCAACTTTCTATCTCAAATAGGACAGTTTTTATAAGCATTTAAAAATTTACGACCTTGGTTCGCATCTTGAATTCGCTATAGAACCATGGACTTTTCGAATTTTGAAAAACGGACACCGGTATACACAATAAGGACTTAATATACACATTCTGTGAAAATTTGATAAAAATCGGCCCATTAATAATGGCTCTGGACCGTGTACAAACTTTCTTAGTCAATTTCAAATGTGACGTCATATGACGTCATAGACCTCTGAAAATCATTGAAATCGAAATTTCAGCATCTGAAGCATGCGACATTAAATTTTCATTGCCCTTCAAAAATTTCAATATATAGAAATAATCTTGTTAGAATTTGAAATTCATCATCATATAACGACGTCACGTGACGTCATATGACATTTATTTTCACAAAATGTTTAAGACTCCCAGAGACCTATGTACTGACCCAATATCATCTTTCTATCTCAAATAGGACCGATTTTATAAGAATTTGAAAATTTACGACCTTGGTTCGAATCTTGGAATCGCTATAGAACCTTGGACTTTTCGAATTTTGAAAAACGGACACCGGGATGCACAACTAGAACTTAATATACACATCCTGTGAAAATTTGATGAAAATCGGTTCATTAATAATGGCTCTGGATCGCGTACAAACTTTTGTAGCAAATTGCCAAGTGTGACGTCATATGACGTCATAGAGATATGAAAATCATAGAAGTCAAAATAACTTTTCTTGGAGAATATGACATCAAAATTTCATTGTCCTTGGACCATATTAACATATATAATTATGTGTTTAAAAATTAGAAATTTGATGACGTCATATGACGTCACAAGACGTCCATTTTCACAAAATATTTAAATCTATCGGAGATCTATATACTGACAAAATATCAACCTTCTGTCTCATTTAGGGACGATTTTATGAGCATTTATCAATTTGACGTCCTTGGTTTGAATCTTGCATTCGCCATAGAACCTTGTGCTTTTCGAATTTTGAAAAACGGACACCGAGATGCACAACTAGAACTTAATATACACATTCTGTGAAAAATTGATAAAAATCGGTTTATTAATTATTGCTCTGGACCGCGTACAAACTTTTGTAGCATATTGCCAAGTGTGACGTGATATGACGTCATAGGCATATGAAAATTATAGAATTTTTTAATTACGTATATGAATAGTATGCCATCGAAATTTCATTCTCCTAGGACGATTGCAACATATGAAAATCCGTGAGGAAGAAAAGAATAATAATAATAATAATAATAATAATAATAATAAACATAACAAACCCAATAGGACTTTCTGCTTTAGGCAGAAAGTCCTAATTAGTATATTAATATACTATGTAGTTTTAACAAAACAGAAAGGGTACTAAAAGAAAGGAATATATTTTTAGACGACAACTGAAGCAGCTTGGGGTTTACCAACTAGCATCATTGAATGGACACCCCGAAACCCCATTGGAACTCAAACATTCAACCACTTAAATCTTGGCTATTAAGAATATTTATATATAATATCAAGACAGGTCTTTAACAAATGTTATTTCAAGAAATTGACAATTTGATAAATGATGTACCTTATCATGTAACACATTTTTATGTATCTGTATGTACAAACATGCATTGAGGAAGCAACTATTTCATTATTAAAAATGTATGTTAAAAATGAATTTCAGAAATATGTGAAAAATATTATTTACTATATGTTATTAAATAAGTTATTTGAAATTGGCCCTGTTATTTGTCCGAGGGCAGATGTATTGGCCTGAGGCTGCTGGCAATTTTATTACATAACTCTTTAGCCAATCAAATTGCAGGAAAAGCAGAGCCAATAAATAATATCACTTTCGGCCCCGGTTGGACAGTGATATTTTTTATTGGCCCGCTTATTGAGATTGCCAGTGTATTATTGAAAAGGCCTCTTTAAATCTTATAAGGCTCAAAAATTGTAGTTATGTATAATGGTACATACATTTTGTATAGTTCCAATTTTTCAATAAGGTATATTTAATATGTGTTAGAAGAGCTTTTGAAAATATATTCTTATGACAAACAGTTTTGGTGGGAAGTGAAGCTGGTGGCTAGTGAAGCCAGAATACTGGTCAAGGTGGGTATATACAGCAGTCGACTGTTCCACTGCCAGTCAGTGTGATTATTTGTTATTGCCAATAATCTGTTTGTGGTATTGACAGACAGGCTACATGAGGTAAGCAATGACATCATGTTACAACAATTAAGACTTACTGGCAAACAATTAGACAATCACACACAACTATGTCTGGGCTTAGAACGATTTGGACAGTCCTGCCTTATTAACTGGGATCAATTCATTACTCTTGAGGTTTTTATTGTGACTGCAATGACAGTTCTATTACAAGTTTAAAGAATTGCATCACATCGTCTATATTTACAAGAATAAACAAAGTTAAAACAGGCAAAAGAACTGAAGATTTTTTCAAGGCCAACAGGAGGCCTTTTAACCCTCTTCTGAGAAAAAGATATATTCATAAATTAAATGCATAATTCAGGATTTTTTTCAGCAAAAAAGATGAAAAAACAACTTCCAATATATTTTGATGAACTTCTATATATTTTTATATATTTTCAGAGATGGAAACTATTACTTATCTTTTTTTTTTAAAAAAAACATTGTTCACTCATGTTTATTGCAAGTGAATAATTTATGTATTTTCTAAAGAAGAAAAATCAGCAAATATTCTATTTATTTCATTTTCATTCCAGTTTTCTGTATGCTCCTTTTCTCCCCTCTTAGAAATAGTATACAACGATTATCCCTAACTTGGTAAAAATTTGAATTTCTCCTTATTACAATTGTATTTATCAGCCTTCTTCCTAAAAGCAAGGAATAAATTGAGATATTGAAATAAACTGAGATATATTTTGATGGAACTTAAAACATGCATGTTCTTACAATCAAGAAATTAACAAATAATGGATGAACAGGCCAGATTCCTCATCTACAATCTATAATTATTATGTATTAAATTTTTTAACAAGCCCTACTTCATAACAAGATTGGACATATCCATTAGCCTGGAAAACAATTATCAGTCTTACGCTTGCAAGCTTGTGCCAATTCTAACTAATTACCTCATGATATTCATATACAAATTTATGATTCATGAATACCTTTAAAAACAGTATGACATTTGATTTTTCTTCACTTAGAAGACATAGAATATGAGTTAAAATATTGTAATTTGTATGAGGAAACAGAGAAGACCCAGATCATACAGCTCATAATGGTAATAGAAACTTGATTGATCTGGTCACCTCTGTTTGCAAAGGTTTCAAAATGCATCTATTGAAGTAAATGATTATTCTAGGAGTTGAAAGTGATGGGCTAAGATAGACCCTGCTAAACAATTCTGTTTATTTAAGCTTGACCTGAAGATTTAACATTTAAAATTGGCTTCATCAATAAAAAAAAATCTCAGACACAGACAAATAGTCAATTCTAATTTCAATGTAGTTAGTATTGAATTTGAAGAACATCAACATACATGTATATGTTCCTTTCGTTCCTGTTTTAAGGTCTATGCATTTTATTTTTATATGTGTTTTTTTTTAAAATATAATACTTTTGTTCAAATCATGTGGACATAAAATCCCTTGAATCGCTTACCTGATGACTTTTGCTTAAAGCATTCATGTTTTTAAGAGGACGGGTAATGGGATATTGATGCGGACAGTTGATGCTTGAAATTGACCCGGTCACAATAGCTTACCATGAGCACTTTGTGCTCAGGTGAACTAAAAAAGAATACAGTACTGGTAAGCAACAGTCCAAATACTGAAGCAATCAAATGATGGACATAGAAGTTAGAGCAGCTATACAAGCAATCCAATGATGGACATAGAGTAAGAGCAGATATACAAAAAAAAAAAAAAAAAAAATTAAAAAAAGGTCAATCTGAGCACTGAGCGGATGCATCACGGTCAATCAATTTTAAGCACAGAATTTTTCGTTGAAAATCCCGTCAAAAGGAAACAATTTTAATACATACGGTAACAATTAATGATTACTATAAAATAGCAATGTATTTAATATCATAAACATGACTCATTAATTGTAACATATCAATTTTATCTTTTGATTTTATTTTATACCATTATATCATACTTAAATCTAAAATAAATGATCATTTTAGTTTACCTAAGCAGGCAATAGTAATAACAAAAGTATACTGTTGCTGGAGAAAAGAATGGATTCAAAACTTTCATTATGACTTCAAAGTCTAATGAAGCAGCTCTAAGTATTCTCTATACATTTTAATTTTCCATAAGACACACCAGGGACTTCAATGAGAAATACAGGGTATGGTTATTGCACACTGCACTGGTTGAAAACAATCTACAACCTGATCTGGCTTTATACAGGTAAATTAAGAAATGGCTCTGGGGGATAATTAGGATACAAAAATAGCAATGGTTTACATAAAAGTACTTCATTAAATGCCTCTTATTATCTAATATAAACCTTTGGTGCAACAATTAAAATCATATACAAACATTTACAAGATATACTCAAATCAGTCAAAAGAATAACAGCTCAGACAGTCACTCAGAGAGACATAAAGAAGGCAAAATTACTTTTTAAAACAGAAAATATTTTGCAAAAAATGCAACTTAGTAAAATATGTGACTGTCAGACAGGAGGAAGGAATTACAATGACAATAGACATGAAAAAAAGTACAAATATACCCACCGGCTGACTGCCAACTCCTTGTGAATTCTGTGCAAATCTTTCTTTAGCTTTGAGAGCCTTTGCCCTTTCATTTCTCAACCTTTCATCATCCTTCAGCAGCATCACTAATTGTTTTGCCTTTTCTCTCACATTCATCCCCTGATCCTTGTTGTCCTCTGTGTACTGGAAGTCCTTCAAAGTCTGAATAGCGTATATGTTTTCCTTGCATTGTTGAGCGACTTTTTCACTTCCAGTTTTAATAATGTAGTCCAAAACCGCTAGAGATTTGTAAACATGTCGCCAGTTCTTTCCATGATCATTTAATCGTTTCCAGATCATTTGCATAATTTCTGTAAACGCGACAACATTGTATGTTAAGTCAGCTATTTCAGTCATTAGAGTGCTTGACGGCCCCCAGGGGTCGTTGGATGTTGCCTCCCGCACTTTGACTTGAGCATCTGTGTAATTCTTGACAACGTTTTTTAGAGTTCTTCTCATCGGCATTTTGGAGATATGATGTGATTCCTTTTCTAATACACTTAAAGTTAATCAATTAACTTCACAAGGGATATCAATTCATCCTGATTCTCCAGCACACGCTGGTGTATTCTGTAACAAAAGCAAGATACTCATTTAAATACAATCATTAAAAGTTAAGGAAAAACAACAACAAAATAAAATCAATATATATTATATTGATATTATAGAATCCAAATGACAATACAGAATCATATTCATGCCAATCAACTCAGTCTAGACATAATGAAGACGATTGTATACAAATTATGCAATTTAACTAATAAAGAAAAATTATTGCCAAGGGCATAATTCAAAGTTTAAGTTAATTTTTCCTTGGCACTAGATGGAAAATGTTAACATCCTTCAAGTGCAGGTTTATATTTAGGAAAATACTTTTGTCTACATTTCAGATATAAAAGTCATGAAGTTAATCATGTATTTTTTAATACATAAAATACAAATTTCTATCCATCTCCTGGTATGCTAAGTGGGTTGGTTTCTTTTTCGATCATCATATTACCATCTATGATAATGAATTATCCTAAGGATAGTTATCTTCACTTCAAATTAAAATATCTAAGGCCCCAATTAAAAATATTTTTGTTTGTAGTACTCCAACCTACCCATTAAAATGGCCTCTACTCATTTTTTTTTTTTAGGTTTTTTGAGTTGATTTTTTAATTATTGTTTTAAATATATTTTTGTGTTCATTCCGTAGAAAAAAAGCACTTTTGGCTATATTTTTATTATTTGAAATTAAAAAAAACCCTACCTAGGTACTCAACCCTGGAATTCAGGGTCAGAGCGCTACAAACAAACAAATTTAAAATGATGACCTAAGGATGAATAAAATTTCAAACTTTAAACTGTTGATGTATCACAGATTCATATTGTATTGATCCCCTGGTTTATTTTCTAATCATTTGATTTGAATATTTATATATGCAAGTTCTCTTGGCATACCAAACAGATACATATAAATCTCATCACTGTTAAAATTTGTTTTATTATTATATTGTCTGCATAGTTCCCACAAATTTCATCTTAAAAACTTCCTTGTTAAAATTACCAGACTACGACATTTTTCCATGGGTATGTTTTGGTCCCCCACCCACCCCCCTACCCCAAAGAAACTGTGGAAAGTGGTGAAGAAGTCCTGACAAAAGAGAACAGCAGGTTTGATGTGAAGCTAGAAGCTATGTACTTATTTTAATTAAACAGTCTAAAACAGCAATTTTTTTTCCCTTCTTTGAATGGGTCCTGTAAAAGGACCTGTTCCCAATGCCCACATGACCCTTTCCCAATTATAAAAGGACCCTTCCCAATTTAAAAAAAATAAAAAAAATAAAGAGAGAAATTTTTTTTAAATTTCTCTTTTCTTAATAATAAAATCATGAAATATCAATTTCAACAACTTGATATAATATTCTAGAAAAGTTAAAAGAATCTTAAAGTTTTTTTTTTCTTAAATTAATTACTTTACACAAGTATCTCAGCATAGTTAAATAACCTGTATAAGGCTTTTGCAAACATACAACCAATTTCCCAATCTTGTGATTTGAGATTCTAAATCCCCCAATTTACATATTTTTGTGATTCAAAATGTCCCAATTTCCCAAAAGGCTGAAAAAAATTGCTGTACAAGCATTGTGTTATTCCCACCAGGTATTTAAAAATATCAAGAAAAAAAATCTGCTTCTGACCTAATAAAACAACACAATTTAGGTTAAGAGAGATAAAAGGTTAAGAGAGATAAAAAGATGTTAAGGCAAATTTTCAGTGTGTAAAAAAAATAATTGTTTGTTAGTGTATTGGGTTTTACTTTCCGCCTCAAGATTTCAGTCATTTGGAGACAACACCTACTTGAGCCTGTCATAGCGCTGCTGACTGCAGTATTATGCCATAGACATGAGGCATGAATTTATGATATATGACACTCAGTCACATTATCCTGACACTGGGCCAACCAGACCTGGAACTACCCATTTTTGCCAAGTGCCAAGCAAAGGAGCAATACCATTGGTATAGCCCAGGAAACAAACTCATAACCTCCTGATGTCATAGGGCTGACTGCTTAATATTATGCTACCATGGGCATGTAAATATGATTTGACACATAATTATTGACAGGGAAATTCTAGAATACCCTTGAGTCCAAAGCAATGGGATTAACCATTTTAGCCCTAAAGGAAATGAACTCACAACCTCCTGATTCTAGGGCAGATGCTTTAACCACTTGGCTACCAGGGCAGGTAAATAATGTTTTACAGAATATTTACAGGAATTTAGATACCTTGATCCAAAGACATTGAGATTAGACATCTTAGCACCTTCTAAGGAAATGAACCCACAACCTCCTGACTCCAGGGAAGATGCTCTAACCACTTGGCTACCAGGACAAGTAAATAATGTTTTACAAAATACTGACAGGAATTTAGATATCTTGATTCAAAGACATTGAGATTAGACATCTTAGCACCTTCTGAGTGGAAAAGTACATACTGAACCTGATTAAGATAAACTATGATCCCCTCAAAAAATAACAACAAATAACTGGTGTTGCACGCTACACATGAGTCCCCTATCAGTGAGGTGCATCATTTTTCTGTTACCATAGCAACCAGAATTTTGGTTCGAGAAAAAAAACAAAGTGACATGCAGAATCTCCATTATAACTGCCATCTTTTCATAATATTATCTTAAACAGTTTTTAAGTTATTCGGAATCCAGATTTCTGGAAATCCGTACAGATGGACGGACATACAGACGGAAGACAAACCTAAAGTCCCCTCCAGTGTAAACACTGGTGGGGGACTAAAAAAAAATAAAATAAATAAACTATGATTCCCTCCAAAAAAAAAAAAATCAATTCTAATTTACATTATATTTATTGGAATAATTCATACTTTTCATTCTAGGCATAGCAATGTCATATCTAAAATGTTCAAGAACAGTCTGAACCAAGAGCATGTCCATGGAGCAACAGATATATAAGTTTTGCTGGAAAAATTGAGTATTACCCTTTATTTCAATACTAACTGAAAATCTATCAAATGATTGTGTAATTTAGTTATTTAAAAATGTAACCCTGTCATTTTCAATTCAGTTAAGAAATTTGCAAAAAAAAAATATTGTCCATTCAATGATATATGGTATATCAGGTGACTTCCGGTGATGGCAGACATGGAAATTTTCGTGTACACATGGATTTGACAAAATCAATAATTTGAAATAGTTAAAGATCAATGAGCAGAAACCATACGAGAAATATTATTAAGTGGGTTACCCAAATCAACACGGAGCCAATATTTGCGCGAAACAGCCGAATATTGGAGAGATATCCCTGGTAAAAGTGAAGTAATTGTGGGTGGCCATCTTGAAAAAAAATGAATACAAAAGAGAAGATCGTATGTCGCAGCCCAAAATCTGAAAGGAGCTAAGGCTTACTGAAAGCAGATGCAAAGACACTTGCCAGAGAGTGCAAAGACCTTGTTTTGTGCTGGGTGATAGCAAAGGAGGATACCTAAACATGAGCTAAGTAGTCTTGCAGGACTTGAGTTGAAATTTGTGTATTGCGGAGGAGCCAAGTCAACAGAAACAGATTTAAAACAGATTCTGTTTAGTAAAATCCTTCATGAAAAAAGCCCAAAAATTATTGTTTGGTTTGGTAAATGTGAACTGACTGGGAAAAAAGGCAGGTGTAAACACCTAGTAGATATTTTGCACAGCAAGATTGATGAGCTGATAGACAGCTACAGAAACCTGAGACAAAAGATCCTTGAGGTAAATAAACAATCATTAGTAATATTCTCTGACATCGTGGAATACCACACCGATGACTTATTCTGTTTCACTACACGACATGATGCTGTGGGGAAATATGCAAGCAAACCATCGTAATTCAGTTATTGATTGAATTATCAACCAATGAAAACGCAACTTATAAATGCAACACTTTTGCAATTGACTGCAACCGGCAGCTGTATAAATAGCCTTTATGATTGGTTTTAAAAACGTGATGCTACCAAAGATATTGCTAATCTGACACACCCTAAACGATGAATTTCAGCCCACGGCCCAAAGATGATCTATCAGTCACCTGTGGGTATTCAAAGATGATTTTTTGAGTGCCCATACATCTCTGTGAATGAATGGAATTGCATGAAAGATGGTAAAACTGATAGTGATAAGTGTATTGACACAGAACTGCAATTTTGAACGGACTACTTCAACAACAAACTGGCTGAGCTTAACACTGTGAACTCACCTAGGATCTCGCAGGACCTAATTGCCAGCAGTAAGAACAAGAGCTGTCAGAGGACAGCACGCTCGACTATTCAAAATGCTTGTTGGTAAATCAAATGAAATCTATTTCAATTCTTGCCCTTCACATACCCTGTACATAATAATAGTCAAAAATGATATATCTTGATAGTCTGATACCCCTTAATATTTTTATGAAGCTTAAAATCAATCCCATGCCTAGTTACTGAGACATAAGCATAACAACACTGCATGCAAAACTTTAACCAAAAATCCAAGCAAGAAAAGGGCCATATTTTGCATAAAATTCAGTCCAAAAGTTATCCTCCTTGGTTTTCTGATGCCCCTGAAGACACTCCTTAACTTTCTAGTCAATTCTACAAGCAAATTTCTGAGATATAAGCTGGATAGTAGGTTGAATGCAAAAATTTAACCAAAATTCTAAGTTAAAATGGGGCCATAATTTTTAATATATTCCATCAAGTCTTCCTTTATAGTATCATACCCCTTAACACATTAAAGATGTTTCAAGTCAATCCCATGCCTGGACTCTGAGATATAAGCATGAAAGTACCTTGCATGCAAAACTTTAACCAAAATTTCTTAGTTAAAAAAGGGGCCATAATTTGTAACATATTCTCTCAAGAGTTATCTACCAGTAAAGTATGATACCTCTAAACATGTAAAGATGTTTCAAATCAATCCCTTGCCTGGATACTGAGATATTAGCATGAAAGTACCTTGCATGCAAAACTTTAACCAAAACTTCTAAGTTAAAAAGGGGCCATAATTTGTAACATATTCTATCAAGAGTTATCTACCATGAAAATATGATGCCCCTAAACATATTCATAAACTTTCAATTAATACCATGAATGGTTATTGAGATACAAACAGGATAGTAGCTTGCATGCAAAACTTTAACCAAATTTTCTATTGCATGCAAAACTTTAACCAAAATTTCTAAGTTAAAAAGGGGCCATAATTCTATTTAAATTCAGTCAAGAGTTATCTATTTTGGTTGCCTAATGCCCCTGAACACATTTATAAACTTTCAAATCAATACCATAAATGGTCATTGAGAGATAAGGTTGATAGTAACTTGCATACAAAACTTTAACCAAAAGCTGCAACGCCAACGCCAACCCCAGGGCGACTACAATAGCTCTCATATTATTCGAATAGTCGAGCTAAAAAGGGAAAAACACAAGTTACAAAGTGAACTTTAATCTGTTGATTGATGGGGTCCACCCCTCACAAGATCTAAGTTGTGGCTAAAGAAAATTATAGTCCTGATAAACTCGAAAAAAAATTAAATTAAACAAGAGGGCCATGATGGCCCTGAATTGCTCACCTGGTAACATTAGGCTATGTAAAATCAAGTGACCCCTGGGGCAGGGCCAATTTTGACCCCAAGGCCATGATTTGAACAAACTTGGTAAAGGTCTACTAGCCCATGTTACATACCAAAGTTTTTTCCTATATTAGCCTTTGTTAAATCAGATTTTTTAATTTTTTCCTATATAAGTCCATGTAAAATAAAGTGACACTGGGGCAGGGCCAATTTTGACCCCAGGGTCATGATTTGAACAAACATGATAAAGGTCTACTAGACAAAGCCACACAACAAATATCTAAGCTTTAGGCCTTGTGGTTTCAGAGAAGATGATTTTTTAAGATTTCGCTTTTTAAAATCTATTTTTAGCTCCTGTGACCCAGATATGCAACAGACCGGAACCATTTGAACATTTTTTATAGGGGATCACCTTAGGAACATCCTTGCAAATTTTGATCACTTTCCCATCAGTAGTTTCAGAGAAGAAGATTTTTAAGTAAATTGTTGACAACTGACGACTCACAACGAAAAAAGCCTGACAAAGGCTGGTCCCAAAAGCTCACCTTGGCACTTTGTGCCAGGTGAGCTAAAAACATGATAAATTCTGAACAGGGAAGCCTTGCTAAGATTGAATCAAGAAAAATTAGGTTTACCGGGTTTACAGAGTCATACTTCGAGTTGAAATAATTTGACCAGGGAAGCCCTGATCATTCAAAAATAGTTAGGAACAGGAAAAAGAATGAATTTCCATTAGACAGGGAAATACCGTAAAAAATAAAACTGAAATCAAATTTATCAAGGAAATCTGTTAGAACTAAATGTGAAAAAATTAGAAAAGAGTACAACAAAGTCAGAGATGAGATAAAGTTAGTAATCTTACTAAAAAAGCACGGAAACAATTTGAAAAGAACATATCTAATGAAGCTAAAACAAATCCCAAAAAGAGATGGCAATACATTAACTCAAAAAGAAAAGCAAAGAAGGTATAGGGGATCTATGCACTGAACCCCAAATCAACAAAAACAGATAACAGTAAGGAAAAAGCAGACATTCTGGTAGATTTTTTAAATAGTGTTTCATAGAGACCATCAGGATATATACCAACTCTCAGTGAAAGAAACACTGAAACAGCTGATGCCTACAGAAGAAATGGTAAAGAAGATCCTTAAAAGCCTTAAAGTCGACAAGTCTCCAGGCATTGACAAACTGCATCCTAAGCTACTAAAAGAACTTGCGGATGAATTGGCATACCCATTGACAATTGTATTTAAACAGTCGTTGCATGAAAGTAGAATCCCAGATGAATGGAAACAGACTAAGGTAAGTGCAATCTTTAAAAAAGTCAGCAAATCTATAGCAGGGAACTATAGCCCTGTCAGTCTACCTTCAGTGGTTTGCAAAGTCCTTGAAAAACTTGTAAGAGACCACGTTATTACCCACATGGAAAAAAATGACTTGTTCACTAACAAACAATATGGATTTAAGGCAGGACAATCAACAGCCCTACAACTTATTAGGGTGTTAGACAAATGGACAGAAGCAGTGGACCAAGGCAACAGTAAAAACTGCATCTATATGGACTTCCAGAAAGCCTTTGATACAATCCCACACAAAAGGCTCATACACAAGTTGAAAGCCTACAAGATTGGGGATGAAACCATAAACAAGAGGGCCATGATGGCCCTGAATCGCTCACCTGATTACAAATGAGCAACGTATGTTGGATTTTTCATATTGACCTACTTTTTGACATCACATGCCCCATTTTCGGATTGACCAATATTTTATGGAAACAGACATTCCAACCAAGTTTCATGAAGATTGGGCTAAAAATGTGGCATCTAGAGTGTTAACAAGGTTTTTCTAAGATTTGACCTCATGACCTACTTTTGACCCCACAGGACCCAATTACTAACCTGTCCAAGATTTTATGGAAACAAACATTCTGACCAAGTTTCATAAAGATTAGGCCAAAAATGTGGCCTCTAGAGTGTTAACAATGTTTTTCTAAGATTTGACCTCATGACCTATTTTTTGACCCCACATGACCCAAATTCAAACTTGCCCAAGATTTTATGGAGAGAAACATTCTGACCAAGTTTCATGAAGATTGGGCCAAAAATGTGGCCTTAGAGTGTTAACAAGGTTTTACTAAGATTGACCTGTGACCTACTTTTTGACCCCACATGACCCAAATTCAAACTTGCCCAAGATTTTATGGAGAGAAACATTCTGACCAAGTTTCATGAAGATTGGCCAAAAAATATGGCCTCTAGAGTGTTAACAAGCCAAATTGTTGACGACGAACGACGGATGAAGGGCGATCACAAAAGCTCACCTTGAACACATTGTGCTCAGGTGAGCTAAAAAGATCACAGACTTTCTGGAGGGTGGAACTCAGTATGTTGAGGTCAACGGGAAAAATTAAAATGGACAAATGTCACTTAAGGCATTCCTCAGGGAAGTGTGATTGGGCTGTTATTATTTGTCATCTACATCAATGACTTAACGGACGGAGTTGACTCCAGGTGTATATCTGTTTGCTAATGACACCAAAATTTTCAACATAAAGATGATGCAAGCAAAGAACACCTACAGCAGGATTTAAACATACTACAAGAATGGAGCAAAATGTGGCTCTCCAAATTCCACCCACAAAAGTGCCAGCACATGGACATTGGAAAAAGGACCAAGGAAACAACATTGAAACTTGGCAATCATGGGTTTGAGAAAACAAGAGTTGAGAAAGATATTGGGGTCTACGTGGACTGTGACCTTTCATTCGACACTCATATAAGCGAAAACGTAAAAAAAAGCCAACTCAATGTTTGGGGTTATCTGAAGCTTCCAATATCTAGATGAAAAAACATTTCTTCCTCTATATAAAACTTTGGTTAGGAACCATCTTGATTATGCTTGTTCAGTCTGGGCTCCTTACAAAATGAAGCATATTGAGCAAATTGAGTCAGTTCAAAGTAGAGTGACGAAACAACTCCCAGGGATGGCAGAACTCACATACTCAGAGAGACTAAAAAAAACTCAAACTACCAACACTCTCATATAGACGGATTAGGGGAGACATGATTGAAATGTACAAATTAACAAGTAATACATACATCAAGGGAAAAAATAAAAAAGAAAGAATTTGGATTAAGATCAGCAAGCCAGCAAGCAATGATAATCTCAGTCAAAACAATAAACAGCTTTAAAAACATCTGACAAAAAAATATTGAAGACTAGGAAATAGTATTTGATAACTATAAAGCATATGTCTGCCTCACCAGAAGCCACTATAATACCCAAATGACAAGATTATCTATTGAGTCTGTTCAAGAGGTGCCTTACTTGGACCTGAGATAGAAACAACCAATAAGTACCAATAAGTAAGTTATGATGATACTGGAAGCAGCTATATTTACTAAATTTTAGAAATTAAAATCCCTTAAACAAGAAGTGTTTCTTGGAACACATGTGTCACCTGCTGAAAGAGGCATGACAGAAAAAGTGTGACAGACAGATAACGGAGAAGTGATTGCTAATTGTCACCTCTGCTTTACAGGTGACAGAAAGCTGGTACAAGCAGCAGAAGTAATCGCTAGCACTGGGTACATGTCAGGACATATTAAGTAGTATTATGCTTATGAACTGATTGAATATTCTAGATTTTAATTAACATGACTTTAAGAAAAAATAAGTATTTGTCCATTTTTTTTTTTTTATTCAAATAAATGTCAAATTCATTGATGAATTGTTTGGATGACATATTGTTAATTAAAGATAAAAGAAATAAAGAAAAGAAATCAAATACTTTTAGGTTAGTATATTGTAGCTTCAAATTTAACAAAGCACTTCAATAAGCATAATATACTTTATGACTTACAGCATGGTTTCAGAGAAAAACGTTCCTGTGAAACACAACTCCTGCAACTTACTGACCAACTAGCGAGAAATCTTGTTAATGGACAACAGACTGATTTAGTTCTTTTAGATTTTAGTAAAGCTTTTGACAAGGTCAGCCACTTAAAGTTATTGTACAAATTACAGGAACATGGAGTCAATAATTCAACCCTGTTGTGGATAAAATCTTTTCTCATAGGCAGAACACAAAAAGTCGTTTTGGAGGGAGGATGCTCATCAGAAGTCCCAGTAACATCAGGAGTACCTCAGGGATCTGTACTTGGCCCACTTCTCTTTCTGTTATATATAAATGATCTTCCAGATACCATAACTTCTCAAGTTCGTTTATTTGCAGATGACACTGCCGTTTACCTAGCTATAAACAACAAGCAGGACTGTATTACACTTCAGAAAGACCTCGACAAGCTGGTGCAGTGGGAAAAGAAATGGGAAATGGAATTTAATCCCAGTAAATGCATTGTTTTAAATATTACTAAAAAGAAGAAAGCACTTTCCTTTGATTACAGATTACATGGACAAGCTTTAGAAACAGTGGATAATGCCAAATACTTAGGAGTTACAATATCAAAAGATCTCTCTTGGAATAAACATATTGACAACATTACTTCTTCTGCTAATAAAACTCTTGGTTTCCTCCACAGAAACATCCAGACAAAGAATAAGGAAGTTAGAGAAGCAGCTTACAAAACATTGGTTAGACCTCAAGTAGAATATGCCTCTACAGTCTGGAGTCCTCATACACAGACATATATAGATAAAATAGAAAAAGTACAACGCAGAGCAGTCCGATGGGTTAATAATAACTATTCTTATTACGACAGTGTCACCAGCATGCAGAAGGAACTTGACTGGCAAACCCTTCAGTACAGACGTGATGTCACCAGACTTCTTATGTTTTACAAAATAGTAAATAACCTTGTTGCTGTCCCATTACCTGCATATCTTGAAAGACCAGCGAGGATATCCCGCCACTTACACTCTTTATCTTACAGGCAAATTCATACTCCAGCTAGCTACTTTAAATATTCCTTTTTTCCTTATACAGTGATACTTTGGAACAGCTTACCAGAAAATATAGTCTCACAAAATGATCTTTTAGCATTTAAACAAAAGCTCCTCTCGTTTCAGATAGTAGACCGTCCCTGAATCAACAAAAAGATGTTTTTACCAGATCTTAAACCTAACATATTCACCTTTTTTTTCAGAAAATTTTCTCACCCTAACAAAATTTTTATTTTAACAGTTTTATCCTTGCACAGACGCGCACCTGCCAGTAATACCCGAAAGGGGAGTTTGTGCAGTATATATATATAGATAGATAGATAGATAGATAGTATTAATAATTTACTATTATGGCCTGCAAATACTGGATTTATGATTTTAAAATCAACATTTTGTTTACAGATTTCATTCATTTGGACATGCTGTCAGGTGAATTTTAAATTTTGAAATTATTTTATATATTATCATATTTTTATATTTTATTTACTTATGCATTAATGTATTATTAATTTCATCAATGGAAATCAAAAATCGTTTCTGGTATGAAGGCCATCTGGGTATGTTGAAAATGTTAAGCAATACGCAATTCAAAACCATATAATACGTGCCGATATATAACATACGTAAAACCGTAACTGAGTTTTCTTTAGACATGACATACCTACCCCTCCCACCAAAAGTAACACGGGAACGACCACTTTTTCGAATGTGATTTTAACTATCAAACATGACAAAAACACATCTGATCCTTACCTGAGTAGTTTGTAAGAATAATATACGCTTATATTAAGTAATTAACTTTGGTAATTTTCTCTAGTGCAAGAAGATAGATGATAAATCGATGAACAAAAAGTGGTTTGTTCCGCAGGAAATTGGTCACAATATGGCGATATTCAACTTCCTGTTAGTCAGCTTTTTTAACGGAGGAGGTAAACACAATTTCTGTAAGAAAGGTCTAACAACAGTTATTTCAAATTAGAATTATTCTCTTAGTTTGATTGTAGACCCACTTTTTTTCTTATTGAACATGGCTTGACAGTGATATGGCCGTTTCATGTATCGTTGCGGCTGCTTTATGTATACCATTAAGACATGGGGTTGTTCAATAAAATGAACAGCCTGACGGAAAGTCAACATTAGGGCTTGTCCGTAGTTGAAGTGAAGAAACGTGAAAACTACTAGATCCCATGACTGAGCAATCTATGATGGCTGAGGTTTCTTTAGCTTGATGTAGACATTCTTGATGTTATTTTATTTTTGTATGTAAATGGAAATTCCACACATGACATAACCCTTATTATTGTAACATTCTGAAAATGTGTATTTTGGATACATGTACAGAGCTAATTTACACCGTTGTAACTTATTAATACTGAGGTATTCCTTGAAAATTGTGGCACTGGTTAACTGTAGTTATGAAGAGAACATAACAATAGCATATTTATTTAATAATATACATAGAATTGCATACAATCAATGAGCTTTTGAAGCTAACATGTATGATGTACTTATTTTGTAAGTTTTTTCTCACTAATAAGTAAGTCTAATTGCCATATACCCAGATATTCCATATAGGGTGCTGGTAGCTGTCTGCTTGGCCCTACAGACTGAAGACTTAGCCCTGCGTTCCATTACTTTACCCTTGCTAACTTGACTGAGATTTCGCATTAAATAGAATACAGGCAGGGAACCAACTCACAACCGCTAGCTAAACACAAGTGACCACAGGGCCTTTTCACCCTTCTTAACTGTAGCCGGTAAAGGGCTGCTTCCCCAAGCCAAATAACCACCTTTTTTCCCCAAAAATAGTCCTCAAATTCCCCACTCTTAAATAAAATTCCCCATTAAGGAGGTAGCTGATCATTGAGAAACCTAGAGAACAATATTATGACGCTAATTTAACTCTGTTTAACTCTATTGATTCTTAAACAAAATATTTTATTAGTCTTTATATTTAGTTTCTAGTATGTCTTGCTGTGCCAAGACCAGTTTATGCTTATATTTATGAATATGGTAAAAAAAAAATCCCTTAATAAGTTGTAAACAAGTGGCTTGCTATTTTCCCCATAAAAAGGGCTAGGGCGCTTTCCCCAAAATTGGA
>JAIFHC010000613.1:10000-50000 GCA_021229015.1 Solen grandis | reverse complement strand
TTTTCAAAAGGGTTTTTTAAAGGTTTCTTATTTAAATCTTTTTTTAAAAAAAAAAATAAAAAAAAATATAAAGCAAAAAGGAAAGAATTTTTGGGAAAGTTTCAAGATTTTTAAAAAAACCTTAAAAAACATAAAATTAAAAAAATTTTATTTCATGATTTTATTTTAACACCCCTCTGCCATTGTTTCCATCTATTTTTGAAAATTGTAAAAACTCAATAAATTTAAAGGGTTGAAATTTCATAGATTTCAAAGTAATTTTTTTTTTCCCTTTAAACCAATTTAATTTTTTTGGGACAAATTCCCAATGAATTTTTTTTGTTAAGTCATATGTTTTCCCCCGAAGAAATGGTATTAAAAAAAGAAAAAAAAAATTTAAAAAAATCAATTGAATAAGAAAGGGAAAAATATTTTTGGAGGATTTATTTTAAAAATTTTCCTGTTTTTTTTTTTTTTGCATGATAGGTGGGGGTTTTTTTTTTTGGGGGGGCCGAATCAAAAAAGATCCATTTTTTACCCTTTTTAAAATATTTCTTAACCTTTACCACAAGACCCGTATTTTCCCGTGTCTACCCGATTACCTAACAGACCCCTATTTCCGTGTCTATCGGTACCCCGTATCGTACGTTTTATTCCCGTGTTACGGCCATTTAAACAGACCAAAGAAAAAAGTGAAAAAAATAAGTTTAAATGTTTTTTTTTAAACTTAAGTACAGAAAAATTCCCCTTTTATCCCCCCGGAATGCTTTTTTCGCTTTTGGCCCAAATTTTTTTCGCGTGATCGAGGGCCCCAAAAAATATATGCGTCATTTGAAAAGGTTCCCGCAAAAAAATTTTCCCCTTCTATTTTATGTTTTTAAAAAGGTCTTGGGGCCCATTTTTTTTAACGGGCTAGTGCACTGACTTCCAAAGGGAATTGTTAAAAAATTAAACCCCCCCCAAGGTGGTAAGCTTTTGTGTCGGGGGGTTTTTGATGATTACGCAATGAGTTTTTAATATCGGCAACAATGCGGGTTTTTGTCGGTAAAAATTACCCAACCACTTTAAAATTCAGCTTTAAAAGGGTTTAAGGAATTTAAAAAAGCAGATTACCCCGGTTTAAAATTTCCCCAAACCCAAATTGTTTTAAAAATTTTACTGAAAAAACCTTGAAAATGGGTATTTTTGTTTATTATGCTAGCGTGCATAATTTTAAAAATTGGATTTTAAAGCCCCGGGGAAAATACCCAAATTTTTTTTTTCCCAAAATTTTTAAACAATAAATGATTTTAGATTTCGTTTTTGGTAATTTTTTTTCTTTTAAACTTAAAACAAGGCTCCTCAAAATCACTCAACTAAAAAGAAAAACCGCTTAATTTCGGGATAGCGATAAATTGTATTTGGAATGGAAATTTAACACCGACATTTTTTGGAAATAAAACAATGGACGGCGTAAAATTTTTTCCCCCCCCAATTTGAGATATGTGAAATTTTACGAAAACCCCTTTACTTCACCCATACTGTACACACTCCCTTCCCCCCTGAATTTTAAACCCTTTGGGGCAATTCAGTACAAAACAAAAAAAAAAACAAAAACATAAAAAAAACCAAAACCCAATGATTAGGGAATTATTTAAAAAATTTAAAATTTAAACTTATAAAAAAATAATTTTTTTTGCTTTATATTTTGCAGGGGGGGAAAGTCGTTTTTTTTAAAATTAAAAAAAAAAATTATATTATTTTATATATTTAAAAAATTTTTTTTTAATTTTCGGGGGCTGTCCAAATTTCCCGGGTTTTCGTCCTTTAAAGGGTTTGAGGGGATTTTCCCAATAGGCCCCAAAAACAAACATGCCCCATGACGAGGTTTCTACACTTAATGAGGGATTTATGTTGCTTTTAGGGACTACTTAAAAGGAAAGATTATCAAAAATAAAACGATAAAATTAACCCAACACAATTCCTTTTTCATGTGTTTAAATGAACTTTGTTAGAAACCCAGTTGTCTGCAAAAATTTCCCGGTTTGGGTTTTATTTTAGGGTTTCCGATGTTCCCGGTCTCTGGGGAGACTGTCTTTAAATATTTTCATAGACTTTCCCAAAAAATTGAAATAAATCGTACCCCTTATCATTGAGTGATGGAGCAGAAAATATCAAAAAAAAACTTATTGATGCGCTTTTTATTTCATTTTTTTTTTAAATTATCCCTTTTAAAACGATACTGTTGTGTTTATGTCATTTTTAAAGAAGCCCCTTTTTTCCCATTTAAAAAATTTTTAAAAAACCATTTCTTTATTTTTTCTCTACCCCCTTTTCCCTTTTCTCTTTGTTTTTTAGATCTATCAAATAAAATAAAAAAAGGGGGGCCCATGAGGGCCCCCTTTAAATCGCCCACCTGAGAAAAATTTGGTTAAACCCAAGGGTTCATTTTTAAAACCAATTTATTTTAAAATTTTTTGCCCAATAGGTTTTGAAGAAGATAAAATTTTTTAAATTTTTGTTTTCATTTTTTTTTTCTTTTTTTGCCATGGCAACCAGAGTTTTTAATTGGATAAAGGTTTTTTTTTGCAATTTTGTGAGGTTTGGGACCCAAGGATCATCCCTCCCAAATTTTAAAAATAAAAATTCTGTCCAGTGGTTTCAGGAGACCCCAGTTGAAAGGGTATATGGGACCCATATGGGCTGTATCTGGGTATGCCATATGGGCTAAATATGGGGGAAAACCCAAATGGGGTCCCAAATATGTAGATTTTTTTTAAATATGGGACCATTGGGCTGTATCGGGGCCCAATTGGGGCCCAAAAATATTGGGGGAAACCCATGTGGGTCCCACATATGGGTTTTTTTCCCACCCCTAAGGGCCCCTTTGGGCTGTTTTCGGGGTATCCCTTATAGGGGTTCGATATGTGGGCCCCAAAGGGGGCCCAAATATTTTAGAGTTTTTTTTTATCCCATCGGACCTTTATGGGCTGTTCTTGGTAGGCCTATAGGGGTTTCGAAATTTTGGGCCCCATGTGGGTTCCACTTTATAGGTTTTCCCATACGGGAAATCCAAAAGGGCTGTATCTGGGTATCCCTTTTTGGGGTTTGCCTTTGTGGGCCCAATGTGGGTCCCATATAAGAGTTTCTTTCCCATCCTGGGCCAAAACTTGGGCTGTATCGGGGTTCCCTTTTGGGGTTTTAAAACTATGGGGGGCCCCATATGGGTCCCATTAAAATTATAGTTTTTTCCCCTTAAGGGGAAATTTTTAAAAGGGGGTTATTTTTGGGTTTATGCTTAAGGGGTTGAACATTTGTGGGACCCATAGGGGGTTCCCATTTATAGGTTTTAAAAGGGGGACCCACATGGGTTGTATTTTTGGTTTCCCTTTATGGGTTCGATTGGGGGGGAAACCCCATATGGGTCCCAGATATACTTTTTTTACACTTGCGCACTTTTATACTTTCCCGGTTTAAAACCGCAATTTTAAAAACCCAAAGGTCAACAACACAACGCGATTTTAAACCCTACTTATTTTTTTCTTCGGGAGGACGGCCAGGGAACATTATTACCCATCAAAACGTAAAATTATGTAGGGTAAACTTTGATTTAAGATCCCTTTTTCTAATAATTAAGTCTTGTTTTTTTTTTTAAATAATTTTTTTGATTATGAAAAAGGGGAATTTTTTTTTGGGAAAGTATTTTCGCGATTTGGGGTTCGACTTGTTTATCGTATATTGTATAAAAAACGGAGTTAACCCAAATTTTTGTCTAAGTCTAGAATTTATTTTTATCTGCTAAAAATTTTTTATTTTGAGGCCCAAAGGTTAAATATTTCGATAAAAATTTTGATAATTTTATTTTTATTTTTGCATTATTTACTGTATTGTTAAATTAATAATGAAAACGTTACGAAATGTCATTGGCAATTTTCGGGTTTTTACATTCCGTATGGTATTCCTCAAGTTTAAAAAAACCCTGCAAAAAAATTCTGTTTTTTACTATTATCATTTTTTATTTATTTCTGTATCTTAAAAGCCTGTTTTTAAATCACTTGTACCCCCGTAAAATTCCCCTTTTGTTTTTAAAAATTGTACAGATATACATGAAGCTACATTAAGGTTTTAAAACATTTGACATTTAGAACTGATGATTCCATAATTTTTCCCTTTTTGTGTAATTGTGAAAAAAATACCAGAATACCTTTTCAAACCTGTTTAATTCAAATCTCTGGGACTTTGGAGGATTTTTCTAAATGGAAATGGGGGGTGAAAACCCTACAACTTCCAGGGACTAAAAAGGGGTTGCTCCCTTTTAACCAAAAATTGCTTTATCATGGATGAATTTTACAGTAAAAATTTGGCTGCAATAAACTTAGCCAAGTCTTAAATGTAATGAAGTCATATTTAAATGTTTTTAGAATTATTAATTTTTATTTCATTTACAAGAAAGCTATGTTAAGACTAAATAGAAAACCCAGAGGCTTGAGCTGATAAACAAAATAAACCTAAATTATGATTTATTTTAAAATGCATTTTCAGGGAAAAAAACCCAACATATGAAAAAAAATAAATATTTATTCTCATCATTTAATATTTTTTGGGTTTAAATGCCAATTTTAAAAAATTTCCCAAAAATTTTTTTTGGTTTGTTTCCTTAAAAATATATTTTATCCCTTTAAAATTTTTCGGGCCCCCCAACCACTGGGGACCCCCTGGAAAAGAGGTCTAAAAAGGGAATGGCAGGTGGTACTAAAACAGGGAAGGGGGAAAGGGAAAACCCGTGTGCAGGAAAAAGTCAGGCCAAGGGCCAATTTTTGGGAATTTCCCAACAGGGGACACTCCTCAATAAGTGGAGGGACTTTTTCCCATGTGAAAGTTTAAAATATAGTTTTGAATGTTAAAAATCAGCCCTTTATTTTTCAGCCCATCCCAAAAACTTTAAATTTTTAAGTTACTTTTACTATTTTTTTTTTTATTAAGTTTTAAAAAAGAATCTGTTTGAAAATAACAGTTTTGTGGGTTTGGGTTACTAGTATGGCATGAGATTTGTTGAAAAGGGATTAATTAAGTTTAAATTTTTTCACATTTTTAAACATGCTATGCAACAATCTATATGTTTTTTAAAAAATTTATTTTTTCACAAAACCCATTTTATCATTTGGCTAAAAAAAAAAATTGATAGTCTGCTTAGTCTGTATAATTATTTTTTCCCCACCCCGGGTTTAATAGGTTGATTTAAGTTTTTTAAATAGAAAACCTGCTGAAGTATCCATCATTACGTTAGCCTTTTTTTTTTTAAATTTTTTAATGTCATTTCATTTTCAAGTATTTTTGGGTTTAAGAACTTCAGACGAAAAAAATAGTTATGTGTGTGATTGTGATGCTTTTTTTAGTTTTAGTCGTTATGCTAGTTTTTTTTTTATACAATAGTATGCTTTTTTGTATAAAAAATTTTGTTGAGTTTATGTGCAGTTTTTTAAAAAATATGAAATTTCTTTAAGGGGTTTGTTTTTGTTGCAAAAAAAAATTGTCTTTTGGCTGGGAAAAAAATTTTAAAAATTTTTAAAAATAGCACATGAAAAAAAAAAATTTTTCCCTTTTGAAATTTAAAATTGTATTTGAATAATTATGACTTTTCAAATTTGGTATTTTTCGCATGTGTTTAAAATTGAATTTTTAAATTAAAAATTAAGAAGAAAAATAAAACTGTATTTGTATTTGAGGGCCCAAATTTTTTCTGTTTTTCCCAAGTAAATTTTTTTGGAGCGACAGATTTTCAGAGGCTTTTGGGTTTCCCCAAGTTTTCCCATTTGACGTGCAGTGGTATTTGAGCCATTTTTTACATGCAAATGGGGTGAAAGTAGGGGGCCTTTTAAAGGGGGCCCCAATTTTGGGTTTTCTTGTTGGACTCCCCTATGGGACCAGCCCAAAAACGGTTGCCCCTTTCGACATGGGCCCCATGGGGGGTACCCCATATGGGGTAGGGTGGGAATTTTGGCAGGTGCCCTTAGGGGGGCCCCTTAAAGGGGGCACATATTGGTTTCTTGGTGGGTTTCCCCATTTGGGCCCAAGGCCAAAAAAGGTTGCATTTTCCCCGAAATTGGGTCCCATGTGGGAAAGCCCATATGGGGCCTTTTGTGAATCTAGGGGGGGGCTGCCTTTTAGGGGGGCCCCCCTTGGGGGGCCCATATTGGATCTTGGTGGGCTCCCCCAAAATGGGGCCCCGGGCCCCAAATTTTTAAAAGGTTAAAAACTTTCGACGGGGTTTCCCATGTGGGTAGCCCCTTAGGGGGGGCCCATGTGGGAAACCATATGGGACCGGTTTTGGGCCCCTTATTTATTGCTATCTTGGTTTGTTTTTTAAAAGGGGTTACTCTATTACAATAAAAAGGAAAATTTGGGCCCGCCCCTGGGGGGCCATTTTTTTTTTCGGTTGGTTTAATTTTAGAAAATTTTTGTCGGGGTTTGGCCCCAAAGGAACATTGTACCAATTTTTTTTAAAATCTGGCCATTTGGTTTTGGGGAAGGGAAGTGTTTTTTAAATTTTTTCTTTTTTTTCTTTTTTTTTCCCCTTGGCAACCAGGTTCTACATGGATAAGTATATTTTGCAATTTTTTGTGAAGGTTAAACCCAAGGTTCCCCATGCCAATTTTAAATAAAATTTCTGCCCAGTGGTTGCGGGGAGGGAGTTTGTTGTTTAAAGGTTTCTCTTATTATACATATTGGGGCAAAAAAGCCCCCCTGGGGGCCCATGTTTTTCAGGGGATCGGTTTTTTTTTACAATTTTTGGTTTAGAGGTTGCCCCCAAGGAACATCTGTACCAATTTTTTTTTAAAATTTTGGCCAGTATTTTTGAAGATGGGGATTTTTTTAAAAGTTTTTTTTTTTTTCTTTTTTTTGGGACATGGAACCGGGGTCAAAGGGATCAAATTTTTTAAATTTTAGAAAAATTTTGTAAAGGGTTGGCCCCAAAGGAAATTAAACCCCTCCCAATTTTTAATAAAAATTTGCCCAGGGGTTTTTTCAGGGGAGATGTTTTTAAAAGGGTTTTCCCTTATATACTTTTTAAGGCAAATAAACCCCCCCCCTGGCCCCAATTGATTTTTTTTGGGAAATCGGTTTAATTTTAGCAATTTGGGTTAGAGGTTGCCCCCAAGGGAAACTTCTTTTCCCAATTTTTTTTAAAATTGGCCCGTAGTTT
This sequence comes from Solen grandis, assembly GCA_021229015.1. Lineage (NCBI taxonomy): Eukaryota > Metazoa > Mollusca > Bivalvia > Adapedonta > Solenidae > Solen > Solen grandis. The sequence goes on along the minus strand of JAIFHC010000613.1, from coordinate 42,838 downwards.
TAATGAAGATGTTTTTTAAAATTTTTCTTTTTTTTTCTTTTTGTTGCCATGGAAAACCGAGTTCTGAATGGATCAAATTTATTTTTTTTCATTTTTGTAAAGGGTTGACCCGGGGACACCCCTCCCCTTTTAAATAAATTCGTCCGTGGTTTCAGAGGAGATTTTTTTTTTAAAAAAGGTTTTCTTTTATACATATTAGGCAAAAAAAGCCCCCCCTGGCGGCCATGTTTTTTACGGATCGGATTTTTTTAAAATTTGGTAGAGGTTGCCCCAAAGGGAAACATCTGTCCCAAATTTTTTTAAAAATCGGGCCACTTTTTTAAAGAAGTTTGTTTTTTAAAAATTTTTCATTTTTTTTTTTTTTTTTGCCGGGCCCAACCAGGGGTTCTATATGGTTTCAATTTTATTTTAGCAACTTTTTTAAAAGGTTTGGGCCCAAAGGATAAATCCCTCCCAAAATTTTAAATAAAATTCTGCCCCCGGGTTTTCAGGGGAAAAATGTTGATTAAATTTTTCCCCAAATTTACATATAAGGCAAATAAGCCCCCCCCCTGGCGGCCATTTTTTTTCGGATGGGAAATTTAATTTTGGAAATTTGGGTTTGAGGTTAAACCCAAGGTTCATCTGTAAAAAATTAAATTTTAAAATTTTGGCCAGTATTTTTTGAAGGTTATGATTTTTAAAGTTTTAATTTTTTTTCTTTTTGTAGCCATGGAAACCCCCCCCCCAGAGTTCTTCTGGAAAAACCCTTTTTTTTAGAAACCCTTTTGTAGGGGGCCTCACCCAAGGAACTTTCCCTGCCAAGTTTCTTTAAAATTCTGTCCAGCGGTTTCGGGAGGGATGTTTTTTAAAGAAAATTTTTTGACGCCCGCCGACGGACGACGAAAGAGGGGAAGGGACGACCCTAAAACCTAACTTGAATTACAAAAGTGCTCGGTGAGTTTAAAAAAAACAAAAAAAACAATTTTAAAATAAATCCCAAAATTTATGCATTTTTTATTTTTTTTTTTAGAAATTTAAAAAACAAAAATGTTATTGTCATATGGCAAAATTATAAAAGGTTTCATTAAACCCAAAAGAATTTTTGAAAAAACATTCATAAAAAATATTCATCATTACCCTTTCATCATCATCATCATCAGACTTTGGAAAAACAAGTCTGTCAAAATGCTTAAATTTTAAAAATAAAAAATTTAAAGGGAAATAGGGAATTTTTTAAAAACATAAGCGATATTTGATTAACTTTATATATTTGTTACAAAATTTATATACTGTACGTGGCTTTTAAAAATTATGTTTTTATAATATTTATTATTTTTTCCCCTTTCCCCAGGGGAAAGGGAAAACTCTTTTTTAAACCCCAATTTTTTTTTGCCCATTTTCGTTCGTTTTCCCCGGAATGTTTTTCCCGTTTGTATTGATTTGCCCATAAATTCCCTTTACGATGGAGGGGACCCAAATGGAAGGACGTGTAGAAAAAACCCCCTTTTTAAACGTTTTTGATGACTTTGTTGGTTATCGGGCAAATCGTGGCGGATCAGGTGATTTTTAAATATTAAATGTAAACATCAGTGATGTGCCCCAAATTTTACGCTTTTTTGGGTGTAAAAACCATTATTTTTTGTCCCTAATAATTATAGTATTTTGGGCCGCTTTCGAGGTTTGTTCCTATTTTTCCAAAATTTTTCTTTGGGGAATTTTTTCTGGTCTGTTTCATGTACCCCATTCATAAATCAAAAAAGTTTTTGGCAAAAAAAAAAATTATATCTTTAAAGGGGAATTTGGGGCGTTTCAAAAATTTCACATTCCGGTTTACCTTTTAAAATTTCCCAAAAAACAAACAGGGACCTCGGAGCCCCATTACCTCTGCGTTTCCCCCCAAACCCTTTGTGGGAAAAAGTAATCCCAAATACAACTTTTTAAATGCAAGTTTTTTGGTAAAAAATACATGTAATTCACCACACAGGTAAATGTGTTGAAATTTTAAATTCGTGTTTTCTGGGGGAAAAATGATTTTGGGATGTCCCCCCTTTCCCATTTTTCTTTAGGAAAACTATTCGGGCACCCTACGCCCCCGGAAAAATTTTTTTTGATAGTGGTTGTGAAACCTTATCGACCATTTTAGTCATTTCTAGCAGGTGCGGGGAAAGGTTTAAAATTCGGTTTTCGTTTTTGCCCCGATTAAAAAAACACGATATCAGCCTAAATTTGGGAACTTAGCCCTATTAAAGTCCTTGGATTTCTTGTTTTTTTCCCCTGTGCTACCATGATTTAAAAGAAAAAAAAAAAAAAAGGGAAATTTTTTGATTGGGGAAAGAAAATTGTTCAGCCCCCTTTACGTTTTTTTTTTTTCGTATTTAAAAGGTTTTATCCCTTCCATTTCCCAAATTGCTAAAAAAAACCGGCTTTCACTTTACTTCATAAATTTTAGAAATGCCGGGAAGGAAATTTTGGTAGGCTAAAATTTGTTTAAAAATTTTTTTATTCCCTTTCATGCAATGCTTTTAAAATCGAAAGCAATACTGTATATCAATCCCAAAGCCGAGTTTTTCGTTCGCCCCCCTACTAAAGGGAAATTGTAAAAAAGGAGTGCAGGGGCCTATTTAGATGTTTCCCTTTTAATTTTTGGAAAACTGCCCATGTTAAATTTTTTTTTTTAAAAAGTTCTTTAAATTTTTCCCACGGGAATTACTGGAAAAAGTACTTCAGGGGCTCGAGAGGGAAAATTTTTTCTGATACAAAACTGAGATTTGTATTTTTTAAACTTTGGGGTAAATATGAAACCCGTAAGCTCTTTTTCAAAAAATAGTTTCCCCCCTGGAAAAGTGTTGGCCCCTTTTCTTGTGAAATCACTAAAAAAAAAAAAAAATTAAAAAAAATAAAAAAAAAAAGGTATGTGGCGATGTTGGGGGATCAAAGTAATGGTTTTTGGAAAACCCGTTTTTAAGATTTTGGCTGATTTTAAAAGCAGTTTAAATTAAATGTTTTACCTGTGCCCCCCGGGTTTTTTTTTGGGGAGGTCAGATTTGGTTAGATGGGGTACCCACACCGTAAAAAAATTACGATGGTGAAAACAGGGATACCTTACTTTGCATTTCATCGTCGAAAAATTTACCGTATTGTCGCTTTTTTCCATTTACTTTACAATGCTTTTATAATTTAAACCCCAAAATGGGCTTTTTTTGATTTTGTAGTTTTATGAATCCCCCGTTTTTTTTTTTCCCCTTTGTTTTCGAGTATTCTAAATTGACCATTCAAAAGTGTTGGCCCTTAGGGAAAACCCTTTTTTTTAGTTTTAAAAAATCCCCACGAGAAACCCTATTTTTTGAAACCCAGGGGATGGCCCCCTACCCCCCAATGCCCATAACGGGGGGAGAAATTTAAAATGCTCTTTCAAAAATATCAGTGTTCCAGCCCACCCCCCACCGTTTTTTTTTTTTGGGGGGCCCCTTTGTCTTTTAAAAACTAAAACCCAAATATACAATTTACACCCCAGAGTTATTCAATAACACGCTTTGCCCCGGCAAAAGATAAATTACATCGTTAAGGTTTTAAGACTCGGCTCTCCCTTGGCCCCTTTTTGTTTGTCTCGGTGATCGATGTACTCCGATAAATAAATGATAAACCCTGGGGAGGGGTCCCGGGGGGAAAGTTTGAAAAAGCGTCGCTTCCCCTGTGGGACATCGGGATAAGCCCGATTTTTTCCCCGGCTTTAATTTTGGGAAAAACAGGCGGAAAAACACCCGCGGAGCTTCTAAGAGTCCGAAGATGCCCCGGCGAAAACATTAAAGGCCCTTCCCGCTTTTTTTTTTTTTTTTTTTTTTTCTTTTTTTTTGTCCTCCGAGAAGACCGAAGCTTTGGGGGACCCGCTCCCCTGAATTTTTCCGGGGGGTACCCAGTCAAAAGGCCCCAAGTAAAAACGGCCCCAAGTTGAAATTTCCCCAAAAGGGGTCAAAAACGGCCCCAACGGGGTTGAAAAGTTTTGGTCAAAACGGCCCATATAAAGGGAAACCCATTATAAATAAAAGGGCAAACAAACCCGTAGAAAAATAAAAAAAATTTTTCTTACATTTTATTTTAAAAGAAAATTTAAAGATTTAAAAAATTTCATGGTGCTTTTTTTTAAAATTTTAAAATTTGGTGTTCCCCTTCATATTTTATATATTTAAGGGGAATTATAATGAAGGGGGTGTGTTGTGTGTGTGTGTGTGTGGTGTGTTTTCCCAAGTTAAAAATCAAATAATGTTTTCTCTTTCTTTTTTTTTCTTTCATTTAAATTGGGAAAATTTTTTACTGCACGATTTAAAGGGTTTGGGGAAATTAGAATCACAAGGAAAAAAAATATATTTCTGTTTATTCTTTTTCTTCATTTTTTTGTTTATTTACTTTTTCTTTTTTTTTTTCTTTTATTTCTCCATTTCTATCATTCCCTTTAATGATTTTTTTTTTTATACAAAAATGATCAACACAAGTCACATTTAAAAATCCCAAGGGAAAAAATATATTTTTTTTCCTTTTTTTCTCACTTTTTAAAATTTATTTACTTTTTCAATTTCATTTTTTTTCCCCAATTTTTTTTTTTAAAAATAATACAGAAAAAAGGGAATATTTAAAAAAATGAAACCATTTGGTAAAAACCATGGATACGGTTCCCATTTTTTTTCTCAAATAATCCAGAGATACGAAATTTTTTAATTTCTAAAAAAAAAAAAAAAAAATTACTTCCCTTATTGATTTTTTTCAAATTTAAAATTACATCAAAAAAGATAGGTTTAGCCCCCTTCCCCCTTTTTTTTAAACCCCCCCACACACTTTTATTTTATTCTTTTAAACTTTTAAATTTTATTTTTTCGCAACACATATCCCGACTATTACACATTTTTTCCGTAGGGTGGATGTTTTTTTTAATCATGCTTTTTAAACTTGAATCTAAATTTTTTTAAAATTAAATTTAAAACATTTTTTTTACTTATAAATTTATAAATTTTGGAATTTAATAAACTAATGATGATCCTTTATTTTTTATAAAAACTACCGTAGTAGGGGTTTCTCTTTTATCAATAATTAAATTCTTTTTAAAAAAGTTTCATTCTTTTTCGATTTATTTAATTTCCCAAAGAAATTAAATTATTTTTTCCTTTTAAAAATATTACATTTTTTTTACAGGGGCCCCTTTTTTTAACCCCAATTTTTGGGGGCACCGTTTTGCCCATAATTGGCACCGTTTTGACACTTTGAATGGGAAGGGGGTCCTTTTGATTTTTTTAGGGGTGTTTTGCCCTTTTTGGCCCGTTTCCCCAACTTGGGGTTTCCGTTTTTATTGGGGTTTCCGTTTTGATGGAAACCCTTTTCGGGGTTTTGCATTCGGGAAAATCGAATGTCCGACGTCCTTCCTGGACAAAATCCTGATTTTTGGGGGGAACCCCAAAAATTTTTCCCCAAAATTTTTTTCGGCGGGGTTGAAAAGCGACTCTAAAATTGTTTATTTTTTTAAATCAATCTTAGACTCGGGGGGTTTAAATTTTAATTAGATCAATGGCCAAAAAATTCTAAAAAAAATATATTTGGGATTTAAAAAACCCAAAAACCCCCTTCTTTTTTTTAAAATTGCCCAGAACCCCTTTAAATTCCCCATAATTTTTTCCCGGGGGGGGGGGCAGCTGGAGCTGGCTAAAAGTACCCCTTTTTGCAAAACCTAAACAAAATTTACCGTCCCGTTTTTTTTATTTATTTTTTTTTTCTAAAGTTGACTATCATTTTTTTAGAAATATAAAAAACGAAAAAACTATTATGCCCTATTTTTTTTTTACGAAAAATGTTTTGCAAAACCCAAATTTATGGCTTTTCGGCAAAACCCAAACCCAGGGGATTTTAATAAAAGTACTTGAAAAATTTATAATTTCTTTAATCTTTCAATTTAAAAACCTATTTGACAACTGGCCTAAGTTTTCTTTTTTTTCCTTTCTCTTCTCTATTTTTTAAAATTTAAAAATAGCCCTTTCGTTTAAAATCTGCATAACTGAGAGAAAATATTTCAAATTTTTCCCGTTTTTTCTATGAAGTATTTCGGTTAATTTTATCCAAATTAAAGGACTTAAGTATTTTTTTAAAAGACTTTGAAATTTTTTACGAGGGGTTTTGTTTTTTTTCCAGCCCTTCAGTATCCCAAAAAGGAAAATTTTTTGTTAGCTTGTTTTAAATCAAAAAAAATCCCTTTAAAAAAAAAATTAAAAAAATCTTTTTAAGCATGATTGAGTGATACAGTTAAAATGACAACGAGAAGAATAGAAAAAAATATTTTAAACCCCACGGGGGAATTGAAACCCACAACCCCAAGTTTCAAGGCAGTTGTAATTTTTTTTGGGCCTATTTAGGGGATGTTCTATGGTGTTGTGTCAATTTTACCTTTAAAAAACACACACAACAAAACCACTTTCCCCCCCAAGATCCCCTTCAAAATTGCATCCCTTTCAAAACTGGGAAACTTTTTTCTTCCGGTGGGAGATGCCTCCGGCCCCCTAGTACTGACATCAAATCGGGTTTTGTGTCCCCCCCCCCCCTGTAAAAAATTTCTTGTTTGGGGCCCGGGTCCCCCACTCCCCCCAATCACCCCCTCAGGTTACTCACATCCCCCCTCCACCCCAAAAAAGTTATTTAAAGTATCAAATTTCCCCCCCACTTTTTCCCTCTTCTAAACCCAAAAAAAAAAAACCCGCCCAAAATTTGAAAAAAAAATTTTTGGCCCCTTTCCCCCGGAGGTTTGGGATGATAAGGCGCAACACTTTTGGGTTTAAAGTTATTCGAGTAAGCTTTTATTTTTTTGTCTTGCTGTAAGGAAACCTTTTTAATTTCCAAAGATTTTTCTGAATTTTTGATTGTCAAAATTTTTCAGTGCGCTTGTTCGGGGGGAGTTCGAGGAGGGAAAAGAAAGACAAAGGGGGGAAAAAATTAGCTAAACTTAGAAAGGGTTTTAAAGGGAAGGGGGAAAAACAAAAGGAGGGAACAAAAATACGATGTATGTTTTAAATTGTTACTCTTTTTATTGTTTGGACAAAGGTTTTTTTTCCCAAGATTGAAATTGGGCGTCTCATTAAAAAAAATTATCCAAATTTGGTTTCCCCTTAGCTATCCGCGAAAAGGATCGGGACAAATCGCTTTTGGGGGTCACGTCAGAAAACCCTTTTTAAAATTTAATTTATAGCAAAAACAAGTGTCACTTTTTAAACCAATAAAATTGGCGGTTTAAACCCCTTTTAATTTTTCAGTTTTCTCCGGGTCTTTTTTAATACTAGTTAAAACGAGATTTCTTCTCTTTAAAATTGTAACCAAAATTTTTTTTACATTTTTCCCCTTTTTTCCAAAAAATTACATTTTTTAAAAAAACTTTTTTAAAATTTTTTTGATGGCTGTAAAAAAATTTATAGTGCATGTTTTTTTAAATGATTTTTTCGAAAACCGGGAAAGAAAACCCATAATCCCTTTTAAAAAAACAAATTAAATAATGTTTTTAAAAAAAAAAACGTGTTAAATCTTTAGGGGATACGGGGGGTTTCTTTAGGTTTTGGGACTTTTCACTTGTCAGGGGGGAAATTTAAATTTTGAAAATTATTAGTCCCTAGTAAAAAACGGGTTTTGCCTGATCTTAAAAAAAAGTTGGTTTTTGGTAATGTCTAACTAAATATGTGCAATATCAAGGTGGATTTTGGGTTAATTTTGTTTAAAAGAAAATTTTGGCAAGCTTTTTTTCCCGATTACTATAGAAAAAAACCCCCGAAAGTTTTTCATTTCAAAAATAAATTGCCCGCGGGCAAATCTTCTTTAAAAAAAAAACATTTCCCTGCGTGATTTTAACCCCGGCGCGGGGAAATGGGGGGTCCCCCTTAAAAAAAAAACCCCTGGGGAAAAATTTAAACATTTTGATAAAAATTATTACAAAAATTTCCCTGCTCTCCAAAAAATTTTACCCGGGCCCATTTTCATTGGTTGTTTTTTTTAAAAAAAAGGGAAAATTTTTCGTCATTTAAAGTTTTGTCTGGCTACAAAGATAATCTGACTTTTGAATTTTTTGCACTGTTTTGCCGAGATAAGTTGAGGTTTTGTGGGGGAAAAAAGCTTTTGAATGTTTTTTTAATTTAAATCTGGTCCACTTCGTCTTATTGGAATTCAAAAGAGGGCCCAGAATGGTGGTTTAGAGTTTTTAGATGAATAATGAAAACCCATACTTTATTTTTTCCCCAGGTTGTAGACAATAATTTAACTTACCTTGTAAAAAAATGAAAATTAAAAATTTACTTTTAAAGTCCCAAAATTTTATCTGCCCCATAATTTTACTTATTACTAGAAAAAGTAAAACTGTTAAAAAAGGGGCTTGTCCCGGTTGATTGACAGGATTTTGAAACATTGGGTGACTACGTTGTTTTAACCCCGCAAAAGGTTTTGTCGGCAAAAAAATAAAAGGGAGGCTAGGGCTGGGGCCCCTTGGGGGAAAAAAACAGTATGGGGTGAAATTTTTACTGAAAAAGGAATAGAAAGGGCTTTTCTGAAAAAGGCAGGGCGGAGATCAAAGGAAAACGGGGCGTATACCCCCCAGGGCCCTTTTTAACCCCTTCTTAACTGTAGGGGGGTTTAAAGGGCTGTTTCCCCCCAAGGGCCAAAATAACCCCTTTTTTTTCCCCCAAAAATAGCCCCTCGGGTTTCCCCCATTTTAAAAAAAATTCCCCTTTAAAGGGGAGGAAAGCTGATCTTTGAAAAAACCCCTGGGAAAAAATTTTTATTTTTGACGCAAATTTTTAAACTCTTTTTAAACCCTTTTTTTATTTTTAAAAAAAATTTATTTGATTGTTTTTTTAATTTAGGCCTATTGCCCCCTTCCCCCCCATTGGGGCCAAAGACCAGTTTTGCTTATATTATGAATATGGTAAAAAAAAAAAAATTCCCTTAATAAGTTGTAAAAAAAGTAATTGTTTTTCCCCCCAAAAAAAGGGGCAGGGCGTTTCCCCAAAAATTGGAAAAAGGGGGCCCCGGGATATAAAAAGGGGGAAGGGCGGTGCCCTGCCATTTCGGCCCTAGCTGGAGAAAGCTTATTTTGGTGTCCCCCCGGGGGAAAGGGCCCCCCCCCCAAAATTTACTTATAAAATTATTTTCCAAAAACTGTTCAGACCCCCAACCCCTAAATATTCCGGGGGGCCTCCGTGGCCGGAGGGTAAAGCCCCCCCCCCCCCCCCCTCCCCCCCCTTTCAAATCACTCAGTCCCCACCAGGGGGGTTTCCCCGACCCAAAGGCAAGGTCATTTGATTTTAAATGGTGGGGCCTTCCACCCCCAGGCTTCCCCTTAAAAAGGGGTTTTTTTTGGTGGTTCTATATACTGGATCCCCCAATTTTGCATTTGGGGTTTTCCCTCCAATTTTTTAATTAGCGGGACATCGTTTATGACTGAAATACGGTCGAAGCGGACGGAAAACTCAAATAGTCAAGTCTTTATTTTTCCGGGCTCTTTGATGAGATGGTTTTTTGGGGAATGTTATTTCCCTTTTATTTTTCACATGGGTCACCCAATGACGGTTCCCCCCCCCAAAAAATTTTTATTGTGCCCGTATTTCTCCAAAATTTTCGATCCCCAAACCTAAAACCATTTTTATTTTGTTCCTCAGGGATGACAGATTGAATGGTATTTTTTTTTAGTGTCCCCGGGGGGTTTAGAAAAGGGGGTTTCCCCCCCATCTGTCAGTTTTCTTCCAACCTTTACTTAAAAAAACATTGAGCCACCACCTAAAAACCCAAATATATTCTTTTTTCCCTCATGTTGGGGAGGGAAATTTAAAATGGTATTTTTTAAATTCCCCCCCCCTTTCGAAAAACGAGAGGGTTTTTGTTTGTCATGTCGGTCGGCCCGGTCTGTCGGTAAAACCAGACCTTGTCTGAGTGAAAACTTAAGTTCTTTTTGCCCTTTAAATTTCTAAAAACTTTTTGTGGTTGTTGTCATATTTAGAAAAAAACCCCTATTGATTTTGGTTCTTTTACCTAAAAGGGTTTCAAGGTCACAAGGTACATTTTGTGTTTTGTTTTATTTAACCAAACCATGTCCGAGTGAAACTTAAGTTTTTTTTGCCTTTTAAAGGGCCAAACTTTTGTGGTTTTTTGGGTAAACGATTAGTAGATGCCCCTATCGATTTTGGTGCCCAATTAAACCTAAAAGGTAAAGGGGTAAATTTTTGGAAAGTTTTAATTTACCAGCCCTTTGTCCGATTTGGTAACTTGAAGTTCTTTTTGCCTTTAAAGTCTAAAAACTTCATGTGGTTGTTCCCTTATGATTAGTAGATACCCCTATAAATTTTGGGTTTTTAAATTACCTCAAAGGTCAAGGTCCCCAAGGGTTTTGCATTTGAAATTATGTTTGATGATTTGGGGCCCCTTGTTATTATTTTGAAAAGATAAAAATAAATTTTTTTTTTGAAATGTTGTTTTTTTTTAAAGGGTTTGAGATTTTTAAAAAAGGATGATTTTTCCCATTTTTTTCCCCCAATTATTGGGGGTGTTTGTGCTTTGGCTACCCCAAAGGCTGATTTGTTATTTTTTATAAAAAATTTGACCCATTTTGGTCTTAATGGTTTTGTTTGTTTAAAAATGACAATGTTTTTTTCCCTTTAAAACCCTTTGTGGACTTGTGAAAATTTTTTCTCCAGCCCTTTTTTTTTCAGTAAAAGGGTTTAGTTCCACATTTTAGCACATTATATTTTAAACCCCAAATTTTTTGGGAATTTTAAAAAATTTTTTTGTGAAACCCCAAACATTAGGGAAGGAAAAACTCCTTGCATGTAAATACCCCCTTAAAATTTTTGGGCCCTATGGGGGGGGCCCATATATGTTTCACAAAATTTCTTGTTTGTTTTTCCCCCACAGGGGGTCCCCAAGGGGTCATGAAAGGCCCCCCCCCTCATTTTTTCCCCTTTTTGGGGTGGATTATTTTTTTAAAACCCCTTTTTTTGGGGGAACTTAGAAACAGTTAAATGTTAAAATTTTTTTACTTTTTTAAAAATTGTTTTTAATTTGTTTTCCCAAAACAGTGATCCCTAGTTTAATGGTCAGGGTTTTGCGTACTTCTGGTTTGTTTTTGTTGGGTTTTTTTTTAAAGGAATTTTTAAGGTGAAACCATTTCAGAAAATGATGGGAATAAGAAAAAAAAAAGTGAATCAAATTTGCCTTGTTTTTGGGAAAATTAATTTTTATTTATTTAAATTCTTTTTCCCCCATTTAAACAGGGGATCAGTTTTTTACTAAAAAATTTTGAAATTCCCTCATTTTAAAGGGATTATCCCAAAGATGTTTTTTTACTGTTGATGAAGGGTTTTTTCTGCAGGAGAGGGATGGGGGGGATGTATTTGAGAGGGTGGATGAAGACAAGTACTCAGATTTTTAAAGTCGAGACAGGAGGGGGACTGGATTTTGATGAGGGTGAGGGGCTTGAAATTTTATCGCAGGGGAAAGGGATTTTCCCCCAGGGTGGGAAGTCGGGGTTTTTTATGGGGGGGTTTGTATTATTGGAAATTTTTAATTTTGAAATTTGGTTTAAATTATAAAGCCTTTCCCTTTTGTGAACCCAAAGTAAGGGAATTAAAGGGCCCCATTTTTTCATAATGTTTAAATTTTTATGAAAAAAAAATTTTTTAAAAAAATTTTACTTATTTAAAACTTAACACAAATGGTACATTTTTGTGCAAATATTTACTTTTAAAGAAAACATTTAAAAAATGCAAAAAAAATGTTGATCATATTACGCAATTTAGTTTTTTGGATGGATATTAAAAATACCCTCTTTGTTTACATTTTGCAGGGGGAGTATTCCTGAAGCAGTCTGTAATGGGATTTTTTAAAAAATGGGAAAAACCAAACTTCCAAACACGTTTTTTTATCCCGTCGTCATTAATTTAGGCCCCATGATTCGTTAATGGAGCATAGGAATTTGTGGGAAAAAAAAACGAAGATATGGGCATATGGGAAATTTGTTATTTTTGTAAACAATGAATGATCTTTAGTTAAAAAAATATTTATTAAAAAAGCATTGGTTTGTAAAATTGTTTATCAAATAGATTGCATCTCTTTTCCAAAAATTTTTTTTGCCCCACACCTTTCCCTTTTTTGAAAAAACTGCTTTTGGGAAAGGGGAATGGCCTTTTTAAATTTTTTGTTGTCCGTGTGTGTAGTAATTTTTCCACTTGTCTGTTAAAAAAGATTAACTGTTTCTTTTAGACTTAAACCCAAAAAACGGAATACTGTTAAGGGTGAAGTTATAGATTTTTCTTAAATCCTTTTTTTAGGGGGTTTTGGGGTTTGGCCCGTACTTTGTCCCCCGGAAAGCCATGAAAAAACATTTCTCCCCCTTTGGGGTTGAAAACCATGCTTTTTGGGTTTAGTTTGGGCCGGCCTTTTTAGTCACCTTTAGCACAACGTGCCCCAAGGGTGAGCTTTTGTGTTTGGGCCCTTTGTCCCACGTGCGTGTCAACCCAATTTTATTGTTAACACTCTAGAGGCCAAAATTTTTAGGGGCCCAAACTTCATTTAAACTTGGGCAGAAAAGTTTTTTCCATAAAAACCTTTGGGCAAGTTCTAAAAAAGGGTCATGAGGTGTCAAAAAAAAAGGTCAACCCCAAGGGTTTAAAATCCCTTTTAAAAAATTGTAAAAAACCTTAAAAGCCACATTTTTAGCCCCAAATTCTAATTTAAAAATTGGTCGAATGTTTTTTCTCTATTAAATTTTGGACAAGTTCAAAAATTTGGGGCATGTGGGGTTTAAAAAAAATTGGTCACGAGGTTTAAGTCTTATAAAAACCTTGTTAACACTCTAGCGGGCCCATTTTTTTTGGGGGGGGGAAAAATTCATGAAAATTGGTCGAATGTTTGCCTCCTTTAAAAACTTTTAAAAAAGTTCGACTTTGGGTTTTTGTGTTTGGGAAAAAGTAGGTCCCCAAGGTAAATCTTAGAAAAAAACCTTGTTAACACTCTAGAGGGCCAAAATTTTTCCCCCAAAAACTTTTGAAAAATTGGTCGAATGAATTTTTTTCCCTAAAAAATTGCTTAAGTTCGAAAATTTTGGGGTGGGTCAAAAAAATGGTCATGGGTCCCAAAACTTAAAAAAAAACCTTGTTAAACTCTAGAGGGCCCCCAATTTTTGGGCCCAAACTTTATTTAACCTTGGTCAGAAAGTTTTTCTCCTTAAAATTTTTGGGGCAAGATCGAAATTTGGGGCATGTGGGGCAAAAAGTAGGGGGCTGGGGGTCAAAATCTTAGAAAAACCTTGTTACACTCTAGAGGCCAAAAATTTTTGGCCCAATCCCTTTTTGAAATTAGGTTTTGGAAAGTTTGTTTCCATAAAAAAATTTTGGGAAAAATTTTGAAATTTTGGGGCCCTGTGGGGTTCCCAAAAAAAAGGTCATGAGGTCAAAAATTTTGAAAAAAAAATTTTTTAACCCTTGTTTACACTCCTAGGGCCCCAAATTTTTTTGGGCCCTATATTCATGAAAATTTGGTTTGGGAAAGTCTGTTTCCCTTAAAAAACTTGGACAAGTTCAAAAATGGGGGAAAGTGAGGTCAAAAAATAGGCCTTTTATGAAAAAACCAAAAATATGTTGCTCATTATTAAACAGGGTGAGCGATTTTAGGGCCCTCATGGCCCTCTTGTTTTTAGCCCCGCCTATTCGAAAAATAGGGGAGCTATTGTAGTCCAAACCCCGTTGTCGGCGTCGAGCTTTTTGGGGGTTGTTTTGCCCTTGGGTGGTTTACTTCAAAACCCTTTTTTCTCCCAAAAACCATTTTTGGTATTTAATTGAAAGTTTTAAATATGTTCCCGGGGGATTTAGACAACCCAAAGGGAGATAACTCTTGGGCTGAATTTTTTAAGAAAATTTTGGCCCCTTTTTAAATTTGAAATTTTTTGGTTTTTTAAATTTTGCATTCAATAGAAAATTTGGTTAAAATTTTGCGTGCAACTATTTAGTTTGTATTTCAATAAAAACCCTTAAAGGGATTGGGCTTGAAAAATTTATGAATATGTTTAGGGGCAAACCCGACAAACCCAAAAAAGATAACTCTTGATGAAAAATATTTTAAAATTTTGGCCCCTTTGAAAAATTTGAAATTTTTGGTTTTAAATTTTGCCCGGGAAGTTAAATTTCAAATGTTTATCTCCCGTTTCCCCGGCATTGGGGGTTGATTTGAAAACCTCTTTAATATGTTTAGGGGTATCATACTTTCATGGAGATAAAATCTTGATTGAAATGTTAAAAATTTTTGGGCCCCTTTTTTTAAATTTGAAATTTTGGTTAAAAAATTTTGGAAAGCAAGGTAAATTTCTTTTTTTAAAAATCTCAGTATCCCGGCATTGGGGTTGTTTTTAAACATTTTTAAAATGTTTAGGGGTTTTCATACTATAAAGGAAGATTTAACCCCTTGATGGAATATGTTAAAAAAATTTTGAACCCCTTTTTTAAATTAGAAATTTTTTGGGTTAAAATTTTTGGGATTTTAAAACTACTATCCGTTTTTCTTTTGAAATTGCTTGTGGAATTGACTTGAAAAATTAAGGGGGTGTCTTCAAGGGCATCAGAAAAATAAAAAGGGGGATAAATTTTGGACTGATGCAAAATTTTGGCCCTTTTCTAACTTGGGTTTTTTCCCTGCACAGTGTTTTTGTGCTTTTGTCTCAGTAAAATAGGCATGGGATTTATTTTAGAAAATTAAAAAAATTAAGGGATTTTCGACCCATCAAGGTTTTATCCCCCTTTTTAGCTCACATGAGCACAAGTGCTCATTTGGGGGCTTTTGTGATCGCCTTTGTCCCGGGGTCCGTTTCGTTTCGTCTTGCGGGCAACTTTTCCTTTAAAAAACTTCTCCCCCAAAAAAAATGGTTTGGATTTTGACCAAAAATTCACAGGAATTTTTCCTTTTCATGCCTTTTTATCAAAGTTGTTTTAAAAATTTTTTTGATTGGGGTGAATAAGTAGGGCAGAGGAGCTAAAAAAAAGATTTTAAAAATGAAAATTTTTAAAAAAAATTCTTCTCCGAAACCACAAGGCCTAGCCTTTTGATTTTTGGGTATGTGCATGATCTTTTTGACTCTCTACCCAAAAAAATTTTCAAATTATGACCGGGCGTCAAAAATTGGGCCCCCCCCCAGGGGGGCAAATTTATTTCAATTGGCTTTTTATAGGGAAAAACTTTAAAAAAACTTCTTCTTTAGGGAAACCCCCAATGCCGGGGTTTTTTTGGTTTTGCAAACATTTTTCTTTGTTTGTTCACAAAAACCCGTTTGTTCAAATCATGGCCCCCGGGATAAATTTTGGCCCCCCCAAAGGGGGCAACCCGGTTTTTTAAAAGGTAATTAGAAAAAACTTGGGAAAAAACTTCTTTTTTGAAACCAAAAGGGGTTGCCCCCTTTTTATTTTTTTAAAATGTAGCAGATCTTATGTCTCTCTACCAATTGTTAAATTTTTGACCCTGGGGTCAAAATTGGCCCCCCCCCCGGGGGTCATTGATTTTAAAATTTGGCTAATGGGAAAAAAAAAACTTGAGAAATTTCTTTTTCAGACACCCCAAAGCATAGAGTTTAGATAAATTTTGGGGTGTAGCATTATTAGTCGGTTCTTACCAAGTTTTTTCAATTTTACGTTGGGGTCAAAATTGGCCCCCCCCCCGGGACACTTGATTTTACTTTTGGGCTTATATTGGAAAAAAAACTATAAAAAAACATCAAAGGGCTGGAGTTTTTTATTTGGTATGTTTTTATGGGCTAATAGCCCCCTTCCAAGTAGAGTGTGGTAGTTTTGTAGCATTGTCTAGTCGATTCTTTCCCAAAAATTTGTTTTAAAAACATGACCCTGGGGTCAAAATTGGCTTGCCCGGGGTCACTTGATTTTTCATAAACCCGATGATACCCGGTGAGCGGATTCGGGCCACATGGCCCCCCCTTGTTTAAATATTATTATGTTTCAGGGTATTTGGGGAAAGGGAAAAAAATTGAAATAGATTTCTTTCATTTACAACAAATATTTTGGAAAAGGGGGGCCCCTTTCTGTCCTCTGACAGCTCTTGTTTTGTTTTGGGGGAAAGATGGCGGGTCCTTTCAGGAGGGGGAAAAAATGTTGAACAGAAAGGGGAAAAATTTTTTGATGAAAAAAATTTAGAAAAATAAAATTTCATAAATTTAAAAGACGAATAAAAACCCCAAAAACGATGTTTGCATTGTCATTTTTTGGGACAAACCCCTGATGCCAATTGTTATGATTATACAATTAAATTTTTTGTTTTAAAAACATTAGACGAAAATTTTAGCTGTTAGTTCCATTTGGGGAAAAATTGTTCTGTTAAAAAACAATTTTGTACTTCAAATTTTATTTCACTGAAAAGTGTGCGGGACAATACATGAGTGTTTAAGGGGAGTAAATTTTTTCCCCTTTTATTGACATTTTAACTTGCCCTCTATGAGTTTTTATTGTAAGGGCAATTTGGGCAGGGGCTATTTCGGAAAACTGAAAAAACCATTTTTATCGGGGAATTTTTTTGGGTTGAAAAAGATGGGGAAAAAATACATTTTTTTTTTGAGGGGAATGGGGCCCAATTTTGGCCCCCCCCAATTTTTGATAAAAAAAGGCCCCGCTGTTTATAGGGAAAAACCAAAAGGACCCCAAAGGGGACCTTTTTATTTTGACATTTAAAGTTAAAATAATTTTTTATAATGCTTAAAATTTAAAAGAAAAAAAAACGTTCTTTAGAAAATTTTCAAGATGAGACCCCACATTTGATTTTAAGTAGAATTATTCATTCGGAAATGTCAAAGAAAGTGCGGGCTGATTTATTGATGCTTAAAATAGTCACTGGGCAAGTTTTTCTGAGACTTGCTATGGTTTTGAGGAAAATTATTAAAGGGCATTTTCTGGGCTGGTGATGACTGCATTTTTTTATTCTTTTTTTATAGTGTTAAACAGGTTATTTACAAACCCTTTTGATTGTTTATCTTTTGAGCGATGGATGTGGATATGGGGGAAGCGGAAGGGAAATAAATTTTATGGGGGAAATGGATGATGATTTAGTTTGTTTTAAAACGAAAAGAAGTTAGCTCCCTCTCTTTTTCTTTTATGTACTCTTTCTCTCTTGATTTGGGCCCATTCTCTAAATTAAAACTATATTTTCCCTCTGTTTATATATGAGAGTGGAGACCTGAAAATTGTGATATTTTTTTTGAATGAATTTTTTTTTTAATTCAGGGTTTTTTTCATTTTCCCAAAGGGCTGAAAGATTTTTTATGCCCCCCTTTTTAAAAGGGGGGGCGGGATATAGCATTGTTGCTGTTTGTCCGTCCATCCCTACCAAAACCCAAAATTTGTTTTTACTTAACTGGAAAAACCCCAGGATTTGGGGGGGTGTAACGTGGGGAAGGGGGCATTGGGCATGGGCCCGTAGAGAACTTTTTGATTTTGAGGTCACTAGGTTTAAAGGTCAAAAGGGCACTTTGCTTAGTATAAATCTTGTCCCATTTATTAATGGAGAACCGCAGGGCCTTGGTTTGTGAAAAACCCGGTTGGGTCCTGATCCAAAAGGGAACATTTTGTTTTGAAATCCTTGTCAGGCGGTTTTAAAATTTTTGACCTTTCTATCGTTTGGCCAAAAAAAAAGCAGGGTTTTTTTTTTGGGGGAAAGGCTTTATTTTCCTTTTGGACACTTTCTAGTTGTTGTTTTTTTAAAACTCAAACCCCAGCCCAAAACTAGGGTGAGCTATTGTGATTCCCCCCCGAGTGGGCCCTCGTGCGGAAAGCGCCCCAAAATTTTGTGTTTTAACTCTATCGGCCTTTTTTTCTTAAAACAATTTATCTTCAACTAAGGCAAAATTTATGGCCATAAAAATTGATGAGTTCCCTTATGGGGGGGGAGGGTCGGTATTTTGGGCAGGAGTTGGCCCCCTTTTAATATTTTAAAAAAATGCCAAAAATTTTCCCTTTTTTAAAATCTGCTTCCCTTTTCTTTTTGAAACTTTTATCTTCAAAAAATTGACACTGGTTTTTGACCATAAAGTCCCAAATTTAAATTCGATTATTTTGGGTGAGATCGTCAATTAGGGAAAGGGGTTTATTTTTTTAAGCAATTTATCTTTCTCAGGTGAGTGTTTAAGGGCCCTCCCTTTGGGCCCTTTTTGGTTTTTTTTTTTTGTTTTTTTTAGCTCACCTGAGCCCGAGGCTTTAAGGGGGAGGTTTGGGGACCGGTCTTCGTCCCGTCGTTTCCCTCCGGGCCGTCGTTCCCTGTCCCTCGTCCGTCAACATTTTGCTTCAAAACAATCTCCCCCTTTAAACCCCTTGGTCAATTTTGGGTAAAAATTCACGGAATTTTTCATTATGGGGCCCCTTTTTCCGAAGTTGTTTAAAAATTTTTTTTGATTGGTCAAAAATTAGGGAAAAAGGGGCCCAAAAAAAGATTTTAAAAAAGAAAATTTTTTAAAAAACTTCTTCTTCCCCAAAAACCAAAACCTGCCCTTTTTTTTTTTGGGATGTAGCATGATTTTTATGACTCTCTACCCAAATTGGGTTTAAATTAAAGGCCCCGGGGGCCCCAAAAATTTACCCCCCCCCAGGGGGAAAAGATTTTAAAAAAAGGCTAATATAGGGAAAAAAATTGAAAAAATCTTTTCTCGAAAACCCCAAGGCCCACCTTTTGATTTTTGGTATGGGAAACATATTTTTATGACTCTCTTCCCAAAATTGTTCAAATTTTTGACCCCGGGGGCAAAATTTTGGCCCCCCCCAGGGGTCACGTTTATTTAACATAGGGTATTTAGGAAAAAAATTGAAAAAAACTTCTTCTAGAAACCCCCAAGGGCCTGGGCTTAGTTTTTTGGTGGGCGCATTGTCTTTGTAGATCACTACCAAGTTGTTCAAAATCATGGCCCTGGGGGCAAAATTTGGGGGACCCCCCCAGGGGTCACCTGATTTTCATAGGTAATTTTGAAAATATGAAAAAATCTTTTTTTCTCAGAAAACCCCAAGGCTGGAGGGTTTTGATTTTTGGGATGTAGTATTTTTAGACTCTTTACCAAGATTGTTCAAATTATGACCCTGGGGTCAAAATGGCCCAAACCCCGGGGTCACTTGGGTTTTTTATAGGCTAATAAAAGGAAAAACTTGAAAAAAAAACTTTTCTCAAACCCCAAGGCCCAGGGGTTTGATTTTGGTTTTGCAGCATTTTTTATTTGTTCACTTTCCCAAATTTGTTCAAATCATGGGGCCCCGGGGGGAATTTGGCCCCCCCCCAGGGGGGCACCTGTTTTTTCATAGGGGTAATATAGGAAAAAACTTGAAAAATCTTCTTCTCAGAAAAACCCCAAGTTTCCCAGCCCTTTTTAAATTTTTTTTATGTAGCATGATCTTATGGGCTCTTACAAGATTGTAAAAATTTTGACCCCGGGGTCAAAAATTGGCCCCCCCCCAGGGTCCCCTTGAAATTTTAAAATAGGCTACTATAGGAAAAAAAAAAACCCTTAAAAAACTTTTTCAGAAAAACCCCCAAGGGTTGGTTAAGATATTTGGTGTGTAGAAATTTTCTGGTGGTTTTCTACCAAGTTTTTTTCAAATTTATGACCCTTGGGGGCAAAAATTTTTCCCCCCCAGGGGGGCACTTGATTTAAAAATATGCTAAATAGGGGAAAAAATTGGAAAAAACCCCTTTTTTCGAAACCCCCAAGGCCCGGGGGGTTTTGATATTTGGTGTGCGCACTGTCTAGTTTATCACAAACCCCAAAATTTTTTAAATCATGGCCCCGGGGGTTTAAAAAATTTTGGCCCCCGCCCCCGGGGTCACTTGGGTTTAAAATAAAACTAAAAATAGGAAATACTTGAAAAAAATCTTTTTTCAGGGAAAACCCCAAGGCCCGGAGTTTTTGATATTTGGTATGTAGCATGATCTTTTGATCTCTTTCCCGATTTTAAAAATTTTGACCCCGGGGGCCCAAATTTGGGGCCCCGCCCCGGGGGGGCACTTTTATTTAACATAAGCTAAAAAAAAGGAAAAATTTTTTCTTTAAAAAAAACTTTTCTCAGAAAAACCCCGGCCCCGGGTTTGATATTTGGGGGATTAGCATGGTCTTAAGCTTCTACCAAGATTGTTCAAATTAGAAACCCCGGGGGTCAAAAAATTTGGGCCCCCCCCCAGGGGTCAAATTGATTAAACTTTGGCCCAAAATAGGAAAAACTTGAAAAAAACTTTTTTCGAAAACCACAAAGGCCCGGGGGTTTGATATTTGGTGTGCGCATTGTCTAGTAGATCACTACCAAGTTTGTTCAAAACATTTCCCCTGGGGGAAATTTGGCCCCCCCCCAGGGGTCCCCATGAAATTTTTCATGGCTAATATTTGAAATTAAATTGAAAATTCTTTTTTTTAGGAAAACTAGAAAACACATGGCCTGGAATTTTGATATTTTTGGGGGAAAATATTGGGGCCCCTTTCCCCGGGATCACTTTATTTTACATAGACTTATTTTGGAAAAAAAACTAGAAAAATTTCTTCTCAAAAACCCCCAAGGTCTGGGGGTTTAGATATTTTTGGTATGTAAATTGGGTAAAATTGACCTCTTTCCCAGTTTGTTCAAATCATTTAAACCCCGGGGTCAAAATTGGCTCTGCCCGGGGGGCACTTGGGTTTTAAATAGCCCCTTTTTTTATTCAGGGGGGAGCGTTTCCCGGGGGCCTTAAAGGCCCCTTGTTTTTTTTTTTTGGGGTGTTTTGGCCCAAAAACAAAAAAAAAACCCCGTCCTAAAAAATTTTAAAATTTAAAAACTTCTTTTAAGTTTAGAAGGGCATTTTTATTTAAGATGTTTATTTCTTTTATTTTTTTAAATTTTTTTTTTGGGGAAATGTTTTTTTTTCCCTTTTAACGTTATTTTATGAAATAAAAAAAGGGATTTATTTTAAGTTAAAAAAATAAAAAGTTTAAAAATACAAATTTTTCCCCCCTTTTTCCCCCAACCCGAGCACTTGTGCTTTAGGGGGGTGAGCTTTTGTGACCCCCCCCTTTATTTTTTTAGTCCGTCATCAACAATTTCTTGCGAAAAACTCTGGGGGCAACAATTTTTGGCCAATTTTTCATGAAAATTGGTCAGGATGTTGTCCTATATCTTAGATGGTTAAAAAGGGGTTAAAAACTTAGAAAAACCTTTTGAACCTTTTAGGGCGGGCGTTTTGTTCGTCTTTATTAGATATGATTAGGATGTTTGTTACAGGGTATCTTTTGTGGATTTTAAAAGGGTTTACGTGGTGGCAAAACTAGGTTTACAGTTCAAATCTTAGAAAAACCTTGTGGGGCAATTAGAGGCCACAGTTTTTAAACCCAATCTTCAAAAATTTTGGGTCAGTGTGTATGTTTTTTTTACATTATATTTTCAGATGAGTTTTTAAAAAAGGGGGCATGTTTGTGTTAAACAAAAATAGGTCACCAGGTAAGTATTAAAAAAACAGCTTTGGGCCCCCATTTTTGGCCCCTTTTTTTAAAAAAAAATTTCCCCCGTCAAATTAGCTTTATAAGTAAAACCCCAAACCCCAAACAAAAAGCAAAAGGAAAAAAAAGTAATGACTGTTTTTTAAAAACAAGGTTTCCTTCCCAAAAGGAAAAAAAAATCCCCAAAAAAAATTTGGAGTAAAAGGTTTCTAAAATTTTTCTCTGACATTCACTACCCATAATTGTGGTTTTATAAAAAATGAAAAAAATTACTGAAATGGAATTAGAGCGAGGCTACAGTTAAAAAAGCACCTTTTTTTTGGTTTTGTTTATGCATCAATAACTGCCATATTTTTTGAAAAATTTTTGAAAAAATATAATCAAATTTGAATAAAAAAAAGAAAGTTAGGAAAATTTTTAAATGAAATCTGAAATTTTGGGGGGGTTTTGGGACCCCACCCATTCAAACCCAAAAGATGACAAAAAAAATCATTATTATTATTTTATTTAAATTTCCTATTTTTTATTATTTTTATTCATTAATATGTACAAAAGGGGAAAAGTAAGAGCATTTTTTTATATACATAATTATGTTAACTTTTTTCTGTAAAACCTTTTTTGAACCCCCCTTAAAAAAGATAAATTCCCTAAGGGAATGAGGGAAAAAAAAAGTTTTTTTAATTTAGTTTAAAAATTTAAAAAATTTGGAAAAATATTACAAATAGATTTATCCCCATATATTTTCATCCCTTTTAACTATCAAACATTTCTTTTCATCTCATATTTATCTTTTTCATCTTTATCATAAACTTAAAACATATTTAATATAAACCCTCATCATTAAAATTCAGTCACCTTAACAGAAAATTATAGTTAAAAAAATACATTTATTTATTTTATTTGTTTAAAAACATATATTTTATATTACTTTAGTGATTGAAATGACAGAATAAGCATATTTGAATTTTAAAACAGGTATAGGACATTAAAAAAACCAATAAGGATTTTATATGTAATTTATGTAAATTACTAAACAACGATATTTTTTAAATTTTTTTCACGGGGAAATTTAAATATTGCCATAGAAAAAAATTTAATTAAAAACACATTAACGGAATTTCATTTTCTGCCATCTCCTCAAAAATTTGCCCCCTTTTTTACTACAGCCCCAATTTCCCCGAAAACAGCCCCATGCTGTTGTACAGCAAAGTCCATGTTTCCCACAGGAACATCGCTTCGGGTTTTAAGGTTTTGTTGAAAAAAAACAGGTATCACTTCAGAAGGTTCGGGTGCTGCTTGAAGGAGGTTTTCAGAGGGACCAGTTTTTACCAATTTATCATCCCAAAAACCCGTCTGTCGGGGGAAAGTTCGTCCAAAACCCTGTCTGGGAACCCGGTGTTTTTAAACTGTAGTTTGGGAATTTGCTGGTTTGACTTAGGAGGGGAAAAGACTGGATAAACACAACCCCTTTTCTTGGTTTGCACTTTGGGAGAAACTTATAGTATCTTAACGGTCTTTAAAACCTGGCAATCGCTCCACCATACAAACTTTTGGGTGAAGGGAAAAACCAGCTAGTTCAACTTATCATGTTTAAAAAAATCATTTAGAAAAACTTTGCTTTGTCTCGGAATTTTTTTTTCACTCCAATTTTTTTTCAGTGTGACACCTTTCCAATCCATTTCAAAACTGGCCTTTGGGATTTACGCCTGTAAAGGCCCGGGGAAAAAAACAATGCAATTTGCAACGTCTTCTCCAAGCAAAATGAATGGTTTTCTGTAAGTCCCAGACCCCTTTTTTTCCCTTTTAAAGGGTGCTTTTGAATAGAAGTGAAGTATAAGTTGTTTCCAAACTGGTTTTTTGTTAAAAACAGAGTAGCAAAGTAGATTTTGTGTCTTCTCCCAAAAAACAAATACCCGGGAGTGTTTTTGCTGCAGTGTAGCTGTTTTTCCCAAAAGAAAATCAGCATCAGAATCAGATGGTTTGTAGACATCCCGATTGGGATGATGGATGGGCAACATGTTTATGAATTTTGTTTGTTTCCTGTGTTGGACAGAAATAATATTTTTTACTTTTTAAAAGAGGGGCTTTTTTCAAAAAAGGGCTTTTTAAAACCCGTTATACTTTTTTTCCCTTTGTTCGTGGGTTTATCCTTTGTTGTTGTAGTTTCCTCATATAACCATCAAAAATTTCAACTATTTCAAAATCCGTAATGGTTTGGTACAAGTTGGACGTTGGGCTTTGGGGCTTTTTCCGGGAAAAAATTCCCCTGCTTCCCAAAGGGAAACCCCGTGTTGTTAAAGGGCCCGCCATCCCGAAAAATGTCAAAAATTCCCCAGTGAGTATTTTTCCTCCCCCAATTCCCCCCAGTCCCTTTTTGCTTTTGGCCGGGGGTGGGTTTTTTTCGCTTCTCGCAACAAGCCCGATGTATCAACAAGGATGTGGGGACTACTCAGTTCATATTTTAAGAAATCAAAAGGATTATTTTTGGGGCATCTGTTCAGCAATTAAAACTCTGGGGGGGGAAAAAAAAGGGGGGGGCTGTGGATCCACGTGAATTTTTTTTCGCTCCCATTTTCAATGGTTTTTTGGGCCCAGTGTAACAGCTTTTCTGACTTTTTGAAAGGGGTGAAATGACAGTTTTGCCTTCCATTTCCCCAAGAATGTCTTCGCCTTTTACTCTTTGCATTTTCCAAAACCCTTTAAAAATTCCCTTCTGCTCTGTGCCCGTTACAATATTCATGGGGTTTTTATTTTATTTAGAGAAAAAGGGCTTCTTTGTTTTAAAAAATTTTCACAAAAAATGTCAGTGTCCCCCGGGATCTCGAGCAACCAAAACCTTTTTTGAAATGTTTTGGGTTTTCATTGTCTAAAATTTTCTGCCTGTGTATTAATTTGGGTAGCATTGTTGACCAAACGAGCAAGAGGCTTGAGGGAAAAACCCCTGAATTTTCTGCCCTCTCGGACATCCCTCGACCCCCTGGTAAAACCCCCCCGTTCTTTTCCATGCGCATGAGTGCTTGTTCGATGAACCCAAATCGGGGGTTGGGGGGTCCGGCCCGAAACGATCTGATCTTCTTAAAACGTGGGACCATTCTTTAAAAAAGTAAAAAACTTTCCCTGTGAGTTGTTGAAGGGATTTTCCCTCTCTTGAAGGTACCCCCCATCCGGTTTCAAGTAAAAAGGGGGATGACCAGCGCTGCAAGTATGGGGCTTCTTTTCTTGGGTTTTATCAAAATGAAGTTTTCCCCGTTTGGCCAGTCCTTTCAGCTTTAATGAAACTCTTCTTTTAGAAATCATGTTAAAATAATTTAAAGCCATTGTTGCGCCCGTCCCGTTTGAGCCCAAAGTTTCCTTTCTGCTGGTTCCTTTCGTTTTTCTTGCAACGAAACATTTCCTGACAGGTTCAACCCCTCACTTCCCCTTTTTTTTAAAAAACCTTTTGCAATATCTTCAATTTTTTCAACTACTTCGAAAATTTTTTGAAAAATTTTTGGGGTCTTTAAATCACTAGAAAATGTTTTCCTTCACCACCCGGGGTAAAGGAAAAAAACCCTTTTCAACAAGAAGGGTTTTTGAGTGCGCTATCTACAAGTTTTTTGTTTCTTGACAGCCCTAGAAAATGGGTTTTCCAAATCATTTTTGAGCCACAGTGTTTGGAGCATAAACCCGTTTCTATCAACTCTTGCAAGCCTGTGTTCTGCAAACAGGTTTTCCTATGCAGCCCCAAGGGGAAAGGGTCCCTCTGGGTTTGGAAAAAACCTAACCCTTTCAAAAATAGGGTTTTAGGTTACGTTTTCTGGTTCATTTTATTACCTTTGTACTGGGCCCTTTCCCTTTTTGTGGTTGATCAAATGTGATATTGGCAAGACGAGGTGTTTTCACTTTTTGTAGCTACAAAAAATCAAGGTTAAAAGTATAAAACACGTTAAATCACCCTTGGGGGTTAAAGGGCGTAAATTGGGAAGAAACTGAAATTTGATTTCCCGGGGGTGGTGCCCCCGTAAAGCATTTTTTGCTTTAAAAACCCGACCAGCTAGGGCACTGTATTTTCTTTTTCTGGGAAATGTTCACCAACTGTCCGATTTTCTGTTTTGGGCAAAACATCATTCCCCCCATTTAGTCTTTGAAACGTTTTGAGCATCAAAGTTGTTGAAAAAATGTTCGGGAAAATTTTGACGTTAATTTTCCCACTAAAAAGATTTTCAGGGGGTTTCTGAAATTCTTTGGGGGGGGCTTTTTGCTGCATTTTATTCCCGGGGGTTTTGGGGCTATTATTTCCCATGCCATGGATTGTATTTTGGGGCCCTTAACTGTGCAAGGTTGGGGATCTACATTTTCAGCAAAAAATTGGGGTTTTTTGGGGCTGTAGAATTTTTCAATTTTCCCGATTCCAGTTGGAAGCCAGCAAGCAGTTTAAAATTTCTGAAAATTCTGAAAAAAGAAAGGTGAATCCTAAAATGTTCAGTGTGTCAAAAAGTTCTGTCCAAATTTTTTTTAAAAAGATCCGATATTTTCACTTGGCATTTAAAAATGGTCTTCTAAAAAAGTCCCCTGACCTGTTTGAAGGGTGTATCAGTTAAATTTGGTTTGATGGTTAACCCCCTTTTTTGGGGTGTTTGTTTTTCTCCATTGGGGGCGGGTTTCTGAATTGGAATTTCTAAGACCCGGTTTTGGGAAATTTATACTGCACTTTTGATGATTTCCCTTTCTTCAAAAAGCTGGTAGGTCCCGAGATATTCCCGGGTCCAAGCAAAGTTTTCAACCCCCTTTTTTACCTTAGACTTGCAATATTTTCTTACACTGCTTTGGGAAAAACAAAGTTGACACCGGAAAAATCGTTTCCCCCTTTTTTTTGTTTAAGTTTTGGCAATGGGTTTACCCAAAAAAAAAGGAGTTTTTCTTTAAGTCGGAAAAATTTTTGTTTCAGGGCCCCTCTTGTCCCCTGTAAAAGGCCCAAAGGTGGGTTTTTTTGTTTTGTGGAGTCCTTTTTTTGTTTGGATGACAGTACTTTTAAACTACTTCTTTGTGGACAAATGACCAGGTTTCCAGCTAAAACTGTCCCGGAAAAAAAAGATTATTCATGTAGTCTATGTAGCCAAAATTGTAACATACAAGTTTATAGTTTGTTTGTGCAGATTGTTACATATTAATGGGCTTTGAATTTATTAAATTTTCTTTTAATTTTAAATTTTGTGTTTGTCCTTTAAAATCTTAATTAAAAAAAAATTTGTATATAATTTGTCATAAAAGTTATTTTTACAGACAAAAACAAACCAAAAACTCTCGATTGTGGGGATCGGTTGTGATACAGTAATCATAATCTCTCTTCTCTCTATTTAAATAAGGTTTTTGAGAAAATTTGAACCATTAATATTTTTTAAAAAATGTTAAATAATATTTTTATACCCCAAGTAACCTACCCTTTTTTTCACTTGTTTTCAAATTTGGCCCTTTTCATCCCTTTTCTCCCAACTTCGAAAGTTGCTTGGTCATTTGGGTTTACAATTTTAAAACACGAAGAAAAGTTTGGGCTGCAAAAATTAAAAACATATTCAATTTTCCAGTTTATAAAAAGTCTTTATACCCACAAAAATATATTTTTTGGGGAGTTTTTATTAATTTTGTTTAAAAATCAATTTCATTTTAAAAATATGTTTCCGCAAAGGCCTTCCGTGATTAAAAATTTTTGGGAGCATTTCGACGGTTAAAAAACGATTTTTTAAAATTTAAATTTTTTTAAAAATTTTAATAAAAAAATTCCCGCTTTTTTTTGCGTTATTTAGTAAGCTACATAAAAAATGTTTATGTGGGGTTTTGGAAGTTTTGATTGACAACGGCAAACCATCGAAAGTAAAAAAAGCGCGGAAAAAATGGTTAAAAACTTTTTGTTGTTTTATTAAATTTTTTAAGAAAAACCCTGGAAGTGGGGATTCCATTGTTTTAAAAATTTTTAATTAAAATTTTTCAAAATCAAAAACTTTAAAATTCCTTTTCCCGCTTTTTGTACGTCTTCTTTTCCCTGTTTTTTTTTCTTTGAAACATTTTTTTATCCTTCGCGGTGCCAAAGTTTTTTGCGTGAGTCACATACTATAAGCGAAAATGGGTATGGGGTTGCGGTAGGGTATTTTGGGGTTTTTTTAAAAAAGTTTTAGATTTTAGGGTTTTTTTTTTTCAAGTTATAACACGCAATTTTTGAGGACTTTTTGTATTTTTGGTTTGGGTATTGTTGTTTGTTTAATGGAAACGCAGAAATGTTTCTGTTGCAAATTTTTTGACCCTTTAAAATTTTTCTTTTATTGGGGCTACCCAAACTTTAAAAAAAACATTGTCAGGTGTTTGTTTTTGCTATGTTGGAGAGTTTGAAAAATTTGGGGATGTTTGGGTTTAAAAAAAATGGTAACTAGGGGCAAATCTTAGAAAAAACTTACAAAAACCCTTTTGGGAAAATTAGAGGCCACAGTTTTAGCTGTAAATTGGTCCCGACTTTTTTGTTTTCATTTAAAACCGAATGGGAAATTTAAAATGGGCCCATGGGGTCAAAAAGTGGTCCCGGGCCCAAAATTTTTGGGAAAAATTTGTGAAAACCCTAGAGGCCTATTTTTATTGTTCCCGTCTTAAATTTTAAAAAAAAATTTGATAAGAAAAGTTTACTGCTTTATTTCCAAGTTTAAATTTCAAAAAAACAGGTAGGATCAAAATTTTGGTCACTTAATCAAAATATTAGAAAAAACACTTTGGGTGCCACCCTTTTTTGTATCATGCCTAATACAGCAATTTTACTAGGTGAGCGAAAACAGGGGGTCATCTTGGACCTTTGTTTTTTTAAACGCCCATTTTTTTCCCCTTTTCAAAAGGCCCCCCTGCCCCCTCCCCTTTTTTTAGAAAAAAAAAACCCCCTGTTGCTTAATAGAATTTCCACTTTCCTTTGTGTTATTTGTGTTATCAGGAAGAAGGGGAAACCCGTGGGAGAAAAAAGAAGAACCCAAAAAAAATTTTGGGCCAGGCACCAAACCCAAGGCCGGGATCAAGTCCATGTTTATGGCCCCGGCAGCTACAAGTGGGGGGAAAAAGGAAACCCGAGGTGAGCAGAGGGGGTGTCAGATTTTTTTTGGGGAAAAGTTCAAATGAAAATTTTTTTATTTCCTTGGAATGTTGGGGTTTGTCACCAAAAATTTTTTTAAAGTTTTTGATATTCATATAATTTTGATTTTAAAAAAGTTTGTATGTGGGTATATTTTTTTTTTGTATTTCATATTTGCAAAAAGTGTTTTTGTTAAAAAAATATCCAAAAAAAAAAATAAAAAAATTTAAAATTTTTTTCTACAAATTTTTTATACAAAACACAAGAATTTAAAAAACCCGGGCAAAAGTTTATGCTGGTTTTATTTGTTCCCCTAGGAAAGGGGCTCCCTTTCTCCTTTTTTGAAAAGGGGGATAGAGTTCAAACCCGGGGCCTTCCCTTTTACAGGTTATTCATCCCCAAAGAAAACAACCTCCCGGGAAAAAAGTCAGCAACAAAAAAAAAAAAAAAGAAAATAAAATTTTTATATTCTGTTCCATTCCTAGGAAAAAGGGTTTTTTTTCATGGAAAAAAGCAAAATTCCCTTAAAGTACTGTTTTTAAAATTTTTAAATTTTGAACGGGGTTTAAATTTAAATTTTTACATTCTGAATTACTAAGTTTTAATAAAAAAAATTTTACCCCCAATTTTACCCCCTTTAAGTGGAAAGGGAAAATTTTCCCGCGGGAATTTTCTTTTTTAGATTTGAGCAAACCCTTTTTTTTTTTTTTTAAAATAGAAAAAATTAAAAAAATGCAGTTTTAAATTTTAAAAAAAAAAGGGTCTGACCCAAAAATCATAAAAAATTTATTATTAATTGAGAAATATCCAGGCATATTAAATTTAAAACTTAATTTCCCAAATCCGTATGGAAAAAAACAAAAGGTTTTTTTAAAATTCGTTTTTGAACCTTGTTTTATTCTGTATGGGTCGAATTTCTTTCAGTTTTTTTCCCACATTATTAAGTTGACAGATAATAATACCTTTTTTTACAGTATTTACCAAATTCTATCTAAACCCCGGATTTGGGTTTTAAATTTTCGTCATTAAAATATTGGGTTTAAACAGGCATTAAAAATTTTAGCTGATTGGGTCGGCAATAAAAATGAGTAAAAGCCATAGGAAGTAAAAAAAATTAGCCATGGTTCCTTGCTTGTAATGTTTTTACATATTTGTAAAAATGGGGGTCCGCAGCCTCGGGCAGTACTGTTCAGCGGTACTGTAGTTGACCCAAATTGGGGGTTCCCCGGGAAGGTTTTTTCCAAGCAATTCGTGAATTTATAATTACTTTGGTTACCAATCGGCGATTTTCTTCAGCGTGTATATGAAGATTGCTGAAGAAATACGAAATTTATTAGGCTAATTAGGGGAAAAGACAGTGGGCAGCGAATTAAAGGGGGGGCGTTGCACCCCTTTATCAGTAATCTGTTTGAGGCGTTTTTTTTTTGAACCCATGATTGGGGGTATTGGGCGCATCAGCTGTTATTGGGCCCCCGGGGCAAAATGACGCTTTGGGACAATTTTTCCCGGGCAAAAAAACCTCTTGGGGGGTCTCCAAAGGGCAAAACCACGCGTGGGTCCAAAAGGGGAAGGCCCTTTCCTAGTGAAAAATATTTTATGGGGACTATATTTTTTGAAAGGGGTTTTTTAAGGGATCTTTCCCCTCTTTAAATTCCCGCGTTTTTTCCCCCAAACTTTTACAACCCGGAATTTTTCCTTTTTCCCCAATTTTTAAAAAATTTTGGGAAAAAATTTAAAAAAAATTTTATTTAAAAAAGGGCCCTTCCCATTCATTCGGAAAAAAAAAAATGCATAGCAATGATCTTAAATACTGGGCCCCCGTGGCCCCTTTGGGTCGGGAGAGGGAGGTTTGGGGTTCGATCCCGGCCAGAAAAAAAAGGTTTTTTAAAAAATGGGACTTTGGGATGCCCTTGCTTGGTTTTCTCAGCATTAAAAAAGGGGAGGTTTTAGGGGCTGGTTTGGGCCCGGTGTGGGATTTTGTGAAAGGGGGTGTGGGGATCATGCCAAATCTTTTAAGAGTGATATTGGGTTTGGGCAAACCTTTATATCTGTCCCCAAGTAGAAACCCTTTGTTCCAAATGACTGAAAGAACGTTGAAGGAACCCTTAAACCCCCATTTTACAACTCTTAAATAAATAAAAAAAAGGAAATTTTATGTTGCAGGGAAAGGGTGCAGTCTCCAAGGAGATGAGTTGCTAGGAACCTGATGAAAATGAGTACAAGTAGGGCCCAGCCGCAAACCCGGTCCAGCTCCTGTAAAACGACCCAAAAAAAGGCCCGAAAACCCTCCAGAGGTTTGTCTTTTTTATTTAGAATTTTCAAAATAAAAACTGTCCCATCGAAAAAATCATAGGGGTAAAGGGTTTTTTTCATTTTTTGTGCCTTTTTTATATTTAATAAAATTAAGGCAAAAATTTTACTTTGCTCATCATCCATAGATATTGATACAGTTATGATCTGTTTTTCAAAAAAGCGTTAAAAAAAAAACCTTGTCTGATTTAAAAATAAACAAGTTTTCATTTTCAGTAACATGCTTAAACTCAATAAATTATGGCCCAAATTTGACTTAAAACAAATTTGGGGAATGTTTGGCCCTGGTTATGGCACCTTTTTGCCTTTTTTTTTGCTAATTTTTTCCCAGTTTATCCCAGACTCTATAAAAAAATTTTGAGATTGCAATTTCCCGGACTCCCAAAATGCCCTTTTGCTTTACTAAACCCCACCTGTCAAATCTGAAAATCTGTCTGCGCACCCCCTCAAGGTCAGGTGTTTTTTTTATTATTTTGCATTTTATCTGTCATTCCCAAAACTACTCACAGATGGTTGTTTTCTTGATCCCCTCTGTATTTGTGATGCAAGAAAAAGGTAAAGAACCAAATTGGGGATGGTATAGTACTTGGTGCCTTTTTCTTCTTCATTATGGTATTTAAAACCAGGTTTCTGTTTAGGTATTTTTGCAAGTTTTAATTTTTAGATTTGCACCCGTCCGTCAGTCCCTCCATCGTCACACACTTTTTTGGATTTTTTCTAAAATTTCTTGCATTTATTCATCTAATTTTTGATGTGGGGGTCTACCAAAAATGAAATTAAAGATTTAAGTTTGGGGTTTCGTTCGGTCCAAATGAAATTTTGCGGAATTTTTCCCATCCGTTAAAAAAACATGGTCGCCAGGGGCGGGGGGTTACTTGCCTTATAAGAAACGGGTGAAAGTTTTCCCGGGTTTTCGATGGTCGCCCAAAGGGGTTTTTCCAAATCGCAAAAAATCGGGTTTTGAAATTTTTGGGGGGAAAGGGGGGGGGGGGGGGGGGGGTAAGGGAGAAATTTTTTCAATAGCAGGCCTCGTCATCGATTTTGAGTGCCTTTCTATACACACACGCTCCCTGATAAAAAGACGTCTTTTTGTTTTTTAAAATTTTCAAAATGCTGCGCCGTGGGGGTATCCTCCTCTGTACAAACCATAAGGGATGATTTGGGAAACCCCGTGAAGCTATAAAAACATTTTTTTAAAAAAATACAACAAATTTTATTTACATTTTTTCATCCAATCAAAAGAGCAAAAAGAATTTCACGTCATTGGGTTTTTTATGGACCCCCGCGTGACACCGTTTTTAATATCGTTTAAAGGCGGGAATATAAACAGTTCTTAAATGGGAAAAAAAAAGTTTTGTGGGCAAAGTTACTTAGACAACGTTAAGTTTTACCCCCAGGGTTTAAATTTGAAGATTTGGGTAGCGTAAAAAAAAAAAAAGTGGGGATGGAATTGCTAAACGGAAAACGACGAAGACGGAGAAAAAAATTGGGGGCGGTGTTTAAAAAAAGGAGATAGGTGGGTCACTTTTTTTTAAGTTTGTTTGGGGGGAATTAATTATAGACATGCGGAAAAGGGGTGCTTAAGGATTGTTTTTTTAAAAACTTACAAATCAAGTTCAAATTTTTTTTTTAAAAATCAAATCAAGTTTTGAAAAATTTTTTGGGCCCCGAAAAAAAATTTTTAGGGTCATTGTAAAAAAGATTTATATATGAAAAAATTTTAAAATTACAAAAATTAGGTTAAGCATTTTGTTTAAACTTTAAGGAGGAAAAATTTTTTTGCATTTAAATGATTTTTTTAAAAATTTTTATTAAAATTTTTAAAATAAATTTTTGAACTTTTTTTTTTTATAACAAATGTCCAAATTTAACTTACTTGGGGACTTAGTTTTTACTTTTCTTTAAATGGGTTTCCCAAAAAAGCTTTTATTCATGGAAATTTCGGGGGGCTTTTTCCCCTTTTTGCCCCCCCCAGGGC
>JAIFHC010000613.1:0-7500 GCA_021229015.1 Solen grandis | reverse complement strand
ATTTTTTTTAGATTGTTAAATCCCGAATTTCCCCTTTTTTCCTTTGGTTTTAAAAACCCCCTTTTTAAACCAACAGTTTTTTTAAGCCCAAAGGGTACTTTTTGGTTTTAGGGAAAAGGCCCCCCGGGCATTTTTTTTTAAAAAGGCCTTTTTCCCTTTTTAACCCTTAAAAATTTGGGTTTTAAAAAAATTTTTTTGGTATGCAAGGATTTTAAAAAATTCCCATTTCTTTATTTTGTTAGTACAGGGGTTTTTTAAAAGTTTTTCAGTTTTTCAAAAAAATTAAAAAAAAATTAAAAAAATAATACCCGATTTTGGGGTTTTCGATAGGAAAAAAACGGGAAAAGATAAACCGGGATATCGAAAATTTTACGATTTTGCGATATGCGGGTGTGCGATTTGCAGGTCCGATTTAACCCTTTTCCCATTCGTTACGTTTCGATGCGATGCGGGTTTTTAAACTTTTACCATACGAATACGAAATTTCGTTTTTGGTTTTACGTTATGCGATATACGAACAGGATAAGACGGTTTATAAATGGGTTTTTTTTCAAAATGTATAAACTAGATTTTACAATAAGTTCAAAAATTTGAAATATCAACTTAAACTTTTAACCCAAAAATTTTTCACAAGCCGTGTTTTCATCTGAAATAGAAGCGGAAAAAAAAACAAAAAGGGAAACAGGAAAATGGGGGGCAAACTAAATTGCGGGGTCCTTTTAGAAATGTTTGGACTTGTTGTCTCCCTCAAAAACAAACCCAAGCGTGTAATGAAAAAAAATGATTTTTTTTCCCAATTGGGGGAAAAATTCCCTAAAAAAAAAAATTTAATTTTTGCTTTATTATTATGTGTTTTGTTTTTTAATACATTTAAAAAAAAAAACAAATGAATCCGTAATATTTTTTTTCTAGTTTCGTGTCATTTGTGCTTAATTTTTTTTAAAAAATTTTCTTCGGGCAATTTTTTTAAAAAATTTGAAATTTTTTTCCCTCAAACTTTAATGTTTATATAATTTATTGGATGTATCAAAAAATTTTAAAAGAAAAGCGGTGGTGAGGTAGAAAAGCACCGTATCTTTTTTATTATTAGAAAAATTTTTTATAATTAAAGTAGGTAAAATGTCATAGGTTTAGATTTTAAAATTAAAAAATTTTTTTAAAATACTTTAACCAGGGAAAATCGGAAAATGCTATTGTTTTAAAAAACCCTAAGCCCCAAGGAAATTTTTGGGTTGGGAAATTGACCTTGGTAATTTAAAAAATTAAATTTTAAAGGGAATTAACATGGGTCGAAAAGCTATCTTTGTCGAAAAGTGAAAGGTGAAGAGGCCCCCCCGTTTTAACCGGGTATTCGTGAGAAATGTCTACGCCGCCATGGTTTTACAGTTTAATTTGAAATTTTTTTCGTTAATCGGTACAAGAAAAAAAAAGTTGCCCAAAACGGTTTTATTTATTTGATACACCCCTTACTATGTTTAAAATTATTTAACCCCTTTCCAGGGGCATGTTTCCAGATTGTCTAAAAACCCTGCATTACTACATGTAAAGGATATATAAATAAATTTTCTCTTATTAAGTAGGGAAAAATTTTTTATGTGTTGGGCTTTCCCCATTTTTTTAATTTGGGATCCATGTTTTTTGGGCCAAATATTATTTTAAAATTATTTTAAAAAGTAAAAAATTTAATATTTTATTAAATATTTATGGGTTTAAAATTTATATTGTGTTTCATAGGGATCATCCCCGCATAATTAACCGGGGTCTTTGCTTAATATGCATTCATCTATTTCCCCTCCCCTCTCCCCTCCTATTTAAATTTTTAGCTAATGGTCATTAATGGGATCTTTTTGTGGTTTGAAAAAAATTTTTAATTTTCAGAGATTTTTATTTTTAGGACCCCAAAGGGTTTTTAATCGGGAACAAATTTTAAAAAAAAAAACTTTTTAAAATCTGTTATTTTACTCGCCGTTTTAACAATCAAAAAAATTTTTTTAAAAAAATTTTCCCTAAAGATTCGTCAGTTTTGATAAAAATTTTAAATCCAAAAAGTTTATAAAAAATGTGTGCCACAAAACTCCTTACAAATGTATTTTTGATAATTTTCGATCAAATTTTTAAAATTTGTTTTACATTTAAAAAATTTTTTTTCTTCTTGATATATATTTGGGGCCTCATACCTAGATTGGAAACGTTTTTTTTTTATTATTATTATTTATGGAAAATTGGTGTGTTTTAAAATGGGGAATTTTTAAATTTTTTGCTAAAAAAATTTTATTTTTTAGTACCGGAAAAAAAACCCTTCACCCCGTGTTCATTTTCAAAAAATTTTTCCTTGGGGGGATGGTTTAACCGGGAGCGGGAGACATAAAAGGGGACATTTCCCGGGCAAATAAACACATGCTTTTGGGCCCGTGATTAAAAATTATGGCACGCCTCCCGGGATTGGGGAAAAAACTTTTTTTCCTTAATTATACCCTAAAAATTAGGGATAGCAAGAAAATGTTCTTAAAAATATTATTTCTCTAGCAAATGTTTTATTTTGGAAATGGATCTTTAGCGAACTGTATTAAAATGGAAAAAAGATAAATTTTTTTTTAAAATTTTTATCATGTCAGTGAAAATCTGTGTTTTTCACGGAAAAAAATACTTTAGTTATTTTTTTAACAAAACTTTCCCTTCCCCTGTTGGTTTTATGTTTTTTTTTCTTTGTTTTTGGCTTTTCAATAATTCCCGGTTTTTTCTTTTTAAATTTTTAAGAATAGCAGGGAAACATATCACGGGAAATGTGGTCCGTTTTATTTTT
This sequence comes from Solen grandis, assembly GCA_021229015.1. NCBI lineage: Eukaryota > Metazoa > Mollusca > Bivalvia > Adapedonta > Solenidae > Solen > Solen grandis. Next base: position 4,697 of record JAIFHC010000613.1, on the reverse strand, counting down.
TTTTTTTTTTCCTTGAAGAGGCTGTTGTTGGATACAATTTTGTTGGGTGTGTTTCCCCTGGGTAAATTTTGCAAAAAATACGTGGGCCGAGGTTTTAGCACCCATATATGTTTAAAAAGTTTCCCGTGTAGAAAAATAAATTTCTTTTGGCTCCGTGTTTCAAAAGCAATAACCCATTTCATCTTGTACCTTTATATACGTAAAAAAAAATGTTTTAGGGGTTTTGCGATCATCGGAAAAAAAGCTCCCGGTTTTTGGTTTTTTAGTCTCCCCCTACCCGAATTTTTTTATCTCCGGTTCGTGAAAAAGGGGGAAAAAGAAAATAATTTGCACTCTTCATCCAATTTTTTTGGAAAAATGTTTTGGTGCCCCTGCGCGTGTGCGTAATGAAAAAGAGATAGAAAACCCCAAATAAATTTGGAAATAATTAAAAAAATAAAATTTTTCGTAAAATTTTAAATTTTCTTTTGTTCAGGGAAATTTTTTTAAATAATAAAAAAAATGGGCATTGAGTAAATTCAGCAGTAAAAAAAAGTCCCGGGGAAAAAAACAAATTTCCGAAAGCAAAAATTTCGGCGTTTTCATAAAATAGGGGGTTTTAATTTGGTTTTTTTTTTAGCAGGTTAATTTTAAAACAAAAAATTGAAAACAAAGTGATTAACATATCTTAAAATTATTTCCCCTTTATTTTGATTTTGGAAAGAAGCTTTTTTTAAAAGGGATTTCGGTTTTTTGGTTAGTTTTCTTTTTTACCGTGCATCAAAATTTTATAACATCGCATGGCTTTGCTCCTGAAAAATCACGTAGGGCCAAAAAAACATGTTTTAAAAAAAAATTTAAAATAAAAAAAATATAAAATTTTACAATTGGTAAAAAATGAAAAAATTTACTGCATAATTTGATTTAAAGATCCCCCAAATTAAAAAACTTTTTGCAAATATTAAAAATTTTAAAAACACGAACATTTTTTATTTTTTGAAAAATAGTTTGGTGTCCCGGGAACTTACACTTTTCCTAAGCCCCTGGGTGGTTCAAAATGATATTTCGTTATGCGATTTACGGGTATACGATTACCGATTTACGGGTTTCCTTTCGATGGGGATGGAACAAACCCCTTTATTATGCTAATACCCATTGAAAAGCGATTGAATACGTTCCTTTTCGTTTTCGATGCGATTGGTAAAATAGTTAAAGATTTCGATGCGATACGAACGTTATTCGTTAAATTTTTTAAATCGATACGTTACACCACTGTTTCAAGGGTTTCGATTGATTTTAAAATCTTTATTATGTTTAGGGGTTTTCATAATTTTAAGGTAGATAAAACATGTGGGTTTTGTTACAAATTATTGCCCCTTTTTAACTTAGAAATTTTGGTTAAAGTTTTTTTTCATGCAAGGTACTTTTTGCTAATATTCAGTATCAGGCATTGGATTGATTTTTAAAAAACTTTTATGTTCAGGGGTATCATACTTTCCCGGTAGATAAATTTTGATGGAATTTTTGTTTTCAAATTTTTGCCTTTTTAAAAAAAGAAATTTTTTGGGTTTAAAATTTTGGTTGTAAGTTTTCTTTCCCTGGCTAAAATCTCAGTATCAGGAATTTCGAATTGATTTTTTAAAACCCTTTTAAAATGTTTGGGTATTCCCTTTCTATTAGGTTTGATAAAATTTTAATGGAAAATATAAAAATCTTTGGGTTTTTTTTTTAAAATTGGAAAATTTCTTTTTAAGCTAATATTTTAGAGTTTCCCGGCCCTGGGGTTGATTTAAAAATCTTTAATATGTTTAGGGGTATATTTCAAAAAAAGGAAGAAACACTTGATGGGTTTATTTTAAAAAAATTTTTGAACCTTTTTAACTTAGGAAATTTTTTTTTTAAAATTTTTTCCCTTCAAAACTTTTTTTTCCATTTTATCCCCAGAAATTGTTTGGGAATTTAATTTACTTGAAGTTAAGGAAATGTCTTCGGGGCATCGAAAACTAAGGGGATAATTTTGAAATTTATTTTTATACAAATTATGGCCCTTTTTAAATTGGATTTTGGTTTTTAAATTTTCCCTGCAGTGTTTTTTGTGCTTATGTCTCAGGGAAAATAGGAAAAGGGGGTTGTTTTTTTAAAAAATTAAAAATTTTTAAGGGGTATCAGTTATCCCAAGGGATATCTTTTTTTTCTATTATTTGTACAGGGTATGTGAAGGGAAGTATTGAAATAGATTTCATTTTTATTTTCCCAACCAAACATTTTGGGAAAAAGGGTTTAGCTGCTGTCCTTGGGCAAAAATTTGTTGGACCAAAATTCTTGTTTTTTTCTATGGTGATGGAATAATTACCCCCTCAACCCTTTGGGGGGTCAGTGTTGCATGCAAACACCCGTTACTTGGTTTTGATTTTTTTTAATGGGAAAAATTTGTGTAAAAAATAAAAAATGGGGGAAAATTTTTTAAAAATTTTTAAAACCAATTACTTATTATAGGTGGTAATGTGTCATTGGGAATTTTTTCAAAACAAAATTTTAATTTTAGAATTGCGCCAATTTTCATAAAAAAATCCCTGAACTATTTTAGAGAAAAAAATCTTTAATCCCCCCCCCCAAAAAAGAAAAAAAAGAAAAGAAGAAATAACTATTTTAAATATTTGAACATGTAGAATGTTCATTAATTCTAAACACATCTATATCCATACTTTTGTTTGTAGATAGAATGATTGGGATCCTGGTTTAGCCCTACCTTATATATCAAACCCAAGTCTTTGTTTTCTTGAACCACTGTTATGTAAAGTTAACAGTGGTTGGAAGATTCTGTTACTGTACTAGAGGCGTACATGCTAATTTCTATATTTGTATCAATCAGGTCTCCCAAAGCCAAAGTAAAACAAGAGCCTATGGAGGAGGATGTAGACATCAGGAGTATGCCACACAGCCCGAACCTGAGATGGAGGAGGAGAAAGAAAATGTTAAAAGTTCAGGTGAAAGGTGAGTATGGGAAATGCAGAACCTTTCCAGAAAAAAATCCCGCAGGATATTTTGCTATGTATATATGGTAGTTTTTGAACATATGCTAATATAGTCCTGGTTTTCACAGTCAGTTTTAAGCCCTAGAGCTCTGAATTGATTCACGGTCAGGGGTTTCAATAGGCAGGATGTGACGTTTATATGCCTGAAAATTCAAAAATATTGTCCCAGAATTTGACCCTGGCTTTTTGAAAATTCCTCAAAATAGCTCTGTATGCATCTTTTATATGGTACTGATGGTTTTCATAATCTCCTGTCAATACTGGTTAGAACCAGATTTTCGTAAGAAAAAGCTGATGGTAGTGCTTTGACAGGCGTTTAAAATTTTAGTACCAGTGACTGTGTATGAATGTGTATATTATATGTATACTCCGCCCACTTTCACTGACTGACAAAGTTTGCTGTGTTGGGTGGGGTACAGACTGATAATTATCACAGAGGATCATCAATATGTGTCATTTTAAGTTGAAAAAAGACAACAAAAAAAACATGATAGGGGTCTATCCCTAGACATTAAGTTATGTTTTAGTTGCATTTATGTTTTAAGGAACATCACTATGACCTAAGTACCAAGTTATGGACAGATGGGCTAACTACAGCATTGGTAACTAGAAGGATTTTAAGAGAATATGGATTTGTGTAGAAGGATTTTTAAGAGAATATGGATTTGTGTATTTAAAAAGGGACTACGTACCCGAAAAATTCTTGAAAAATTCCTAAAAGCCTGAAAAATCAGACATGGATTTTTAAAAATTCCTGATCTGGGGTCTAATTGAAACCCCTGCACTGTCATGGAAATACAGGTAATAAAAAGTTTGACAATGTGCTCAAGATGAGCTTTTGTGATCGCCCTTCGTCTGGCGTATGTCGTTGCGCCCTCAAACAATTTGGCTTGTTAACACTTAGAGGCCATATTTTTTAGGCCAAACTTCATGAAACTTGGTCAGAATGTTTGTCTCCATAAAATCTTGGAAAGTTGAAATTGGGTCATTTATGGGTCAAAAAGTAGGTCACAATGTCAAATCTTAGAAAAAACCCTTTTTAAACTCTGGAGGCCCATTTTGGCCCAATCTTCATGGAAAACTAGGTCAGATGTTTTCTCCATAAAATCTTTGACAAATTTTAATTTGGGTCATTGGGGTTAAAAGTAGGGCACAAGGTCACATCTTAGTAAAACCTTGTTAAAAACTCTAGAGGCACATTTTGGCCAAATCTTCATAGATCTTGGTCAGAATGTTGTTTCCATAGAATCTTGGACAAGTTCGGATTTGGGTCATGTGGGGTCAAAAAATAAGGTCATTAGGTCAAATCTTAGAAAAGCATTATTAACACTCTAGAGGCCACTTTTTGGCCCAATCTTTATGAAACTTGGTCAGAATGTTTGTTTTTCCCTAAAATCTTGGACAGGTTTGAATTTGGGTCATGTGGGGCCAAGAAGTAGGTCATGAAGTCAAATCTTAGAAAAACCTTGTTAACACTCTAGGGGCCACATTTTTGGCCCAATCTTCATGAAACTAGGTCAGAATGTTTCTCTCCATAAAATCTTTGACAAGTTTTAATTTGGGTCATATGGGGTCAAAAGTAGGTCACAAGGTCACATCTTAGTAAAACCTTGTTAACACCCAGAGCCACTTTTGGCCAAATCTTTCATAAATTTGGGCGAAGTTGTTTCCATAGATCGGACT
>JAIFHC010000612.1:0-50000 GCA_021229015.1 Solen grandis | reverse complement strand
TTTTGAATCGCTCGTGATTCATGCTGTTTATCTCACAGCACAAGATTCTCGTCGTAACGACGCACATTGCTATTCAGTCATCCCATTTCATTTATTTGCACCTGCAGATTGTTCCCATCTGCATAATAAGGCAGGAAAATAGTTCCCATAGCAAAAATAAACAATCTTATTTTCCATACTTTTTATGATGCTTTAAAAACTAATTCTTCAATGCTTCTACACTTTAGATCCTTAAAATACATCTGAATGGACTTTAAATAATTATTTTTCATTTTGACAAGATTCTTGTCATTGAGCCCATTGCAGAGATGGTTTAGTTAGGAACGAATGACAACTCTGCTTGGAGATTGATTTTTGTAGTGAGTCTGTAAGAGGGTAGAACTCCTGAGTGTGTTTTATGTTACTATGGCAACCAATTTGTTCACAAAGGAATATTTGATCGATGTGTTGAAGGTTGTATTTTTTTTTTCTTCAAATATTTATAAGTTATAAAATAAACACAGTAAGTCATTTATGTATAATTTTTCTTATGATTTTTAAATATAATGAATCAATTTTCATTTCCGTACCAAAATACCATATTGCAATTCTTCTGTTGTACAGGAACACAAGAACAGTTTTGACTACCTGCGGACCCTCCGTGGACTTGACAACGTCCATCTTACTGTGGACTTCCAGCAGAAGATTGCCGGCACATTGTAAGCCGGATCGTAACTGAACAACGATTGCTGACTCATCTTGACCAAGCAACTGGACAGTGCCATCATGTAATATTAACCTTGTTTTTCCTGTACTTCACTGACAACAAAGCTTAGAATATGTATCATACTTCTTAGATTTGTAGTTGTTGTTTAGTCGGGAGTGAGACTTCAGCTGTAACAAGATGCAGTGTGCTGGAATGATAGACAACAGTGATTTCAGTGGGGGACTAATTGTCAGCAATTCAACCTTTACCGTGCTATATTTGACTTGTCCTTTCCGCGTTTTGGACTATAATATCATTGTTCATGGTGGTACTTGCTGAAAATCTATTGACTGAATAGCAAACAGTACAGACCATGATCAGAATGCACAGATGTGCAGGCTGATCTTGGTTTGCACTGGTCACAAAAGCAGTCTCAAGCGCTCACAGCATTGCATTGTAAAGGTTAATGTATAGTTTAATCACCTCGCAAACAATTTCTTTGACCTAACAATATCTGCTGCAGAGATATACACATATGAAATTGCCTGTACATTAAATAGGAATTCATTGAAGTTTGATGTGAACAAAAAAATTATGATGTTATATAAAGAGAGCAGTGAAAGGAAATAAATTTGAAATGTATACTGGCATTAGAGTAGTCCTCAGATAGCTTTGTTGCTTGACACATTTTTGTTGATGCTGCTTTGTTCATTTTAATAAACTGTACTTTGAAAGCTTACTGACAGCCATACCACAAATTTTGAACATGCTTGACTTTTTTTTTCTATTTGAATTTTTACGTTTCTGTTTTATAGCGAACCCATATGTGGCTTTTTGCTTTTTTGAATCAGATTGAAAATATGTAAAAAGTAAAAAGGTTGAAGTGTTGGACATCAGACACTTCATTCGTTTTTTTTGGGGGGGGGGGGGGTTTACTGCAAATTTGACATGTTAACAACAATGTCTCATAAAGACTTTATGGAAGTAAGGTACCATTAACTGAAAAAACCCGGTGTCTGGTGCGTACTTTTTAGGGTTATAATCAGATTCCTTACACTCATACTAGACCTCATTGCTACCGCATGCAGTGGTGTTATCGACAGTGGTAGTTAATGTACCAAGTTACGGTCCAGAAAAAAAACTATTTTACATGCATCATGTTATCTGGATATCTTTAAAAATCATTTGTTCATTTTCTGTCTGGCTGGTACTCTGATGCCAGAGTGCCAAAACAATGTCCCCTAATTCTGAAGACTTATAAGATAAGCTTGCTGCAAGATGACATAGTACAGGACTATAAAATAAACAAAACGAGCTGTCAAGAGCGAGCCATAATATGCCATGTATAATTGTCTTCACAAGAGAGTGTCTTCCTTCGTCAAAATTTTTTATCCCTTTACATCATGAATATTCTTGTACAAATTTATGACTTGATTAATATATATTAATTGAACTTTGAATTTGTACATGAATATTCATGAGGTAAAGGGTTATAGTATTTTGTTGTTGTTGTTTTTTTTCTTTTTTTTTTTCTTTTTTTTTATAAATAAATTAACAGAAACATGATTGAACAAAACATACTAACCAAGGTTAAGGAGAAAATTTTCAATAAGCACTCAGCATTTTGATTTTGTCTAATTTTTTATAACTTGTTTGTGAATTGTATTATGACTGTATATGAATTATGTTTACTTAACCTAAGTTTGCTAAGCACCAAGAGTATCCAATATCCGGATTTACTTTTTAGTTGAATGTTATGAAAAGTGTTTATTTTGTTATTTAATCAAAAATATAGAAATCAATATCTTGTTTTTCTTTGACGTTATATTTAGCTTTTTAATGTGGCTATGAGTGGCAAAGAGCGAATTTCACAATAATGAGTAAAATATTTGGTGCTTAGCAAACTTTAAGTAGTTTATGACAGTGATATAACAAGAAGAGCATGTTTTAAAATGTTGTTCTAGGGCAATTGATCTAAACAACACGTGACTGACGGAAGTTTGACAATGTATGCAAATCAGGAGGTGATGCAAAAGGTTTTAAATGTATCAGTCATGCAGTACAAAATATACACAGCTTTTGAATTTATTGATTAAACATGTACTCAGTATTATTTAATTTTTCTTTATCATGTATTGATATTATCATGTATTACTGTTTCCCTATGATATCATAATCTTTTCAGAACAGAATTATATTTTTTTATATTTTTTTCTCTTTTGTTAAGCTTAATCTCTTACGTAATTACCTGGCTTTACACATACGAGAATATACCTGCCATCATATTGGAACAGATATGTGAGAATTTTTTTTTAAAAAAAACTAAATGTCTTTTCTCTAATGTTTTATCAACATAACATTCATTGATAAAAAAAGAACAGCAAAACTACTTGGGATAGACTAATCATAATCAGTCCTGGGTTGTTTCCCTTGTTTCCAATACACGTTTATATATGTATACATATATGTATATATAATTATGTGATTGAATTACTCTAATGATAATACAATGTTTAATTTTTATATTTGTCCTTTTTTTCTGCTATTGTTGTATGCATCACTTTTTGCAAAGAGTAATTTTTGTATTCAACTTAACAGGCATAGCATGAAAGGTGTATTTTAAATGAATTTCACTTTACTGGACAATCCTGAACATACTTTTTTGTTTTTGGCAATATTTGAAATTTTGAATGTCCGAAATCCCCCTTTGATCCCTCGGCCAAATGTGAAAATAATTTTGATAATGTTTTTGTGTTAAAATTTTCAAACTTTGCTTTACTGTTTTAGAATAAAATTCAGGTCTTCACTGGGTATTAAAAATGGCTTGTGCATGTTATGCAAGCATTGTTTTGCTTTTCTCGTGTTTATGTTTATATTGGAATACCATTCTGTTTGTGCAATTGATTTTATTTCTACATTTGTTGTGCAATGATTTTTTTCTCAGCGATCTTTTTCTAATTCCTCTTTTGTTGCTGTTTAACTGCCATTTATATAAACTTACACATTTTTATTTTGTTTGATTGATTGTAAAATAAGTTGCTGCCTTTAAATGTTTATTATTTTCATTGAAATACTTATGAGCAATCGGTCAAGGTCCCATTTCACTAACTAATTTGATCATAGACATAAGAAAGTTGTGTTTTCTTACATAATGTCAACTAATTTCTTATTTTCTCATTAAAAGGTGAGCCATTTCATTTCATTATATAAACTCATCACTTTTTGATAGGAAAAAAATCACTATAATTAGCTAGTTTTTATCTGTTTATTTACATAAACAAAGCTATTTTTCATATGTAATTCAGTGAGACAGGGCCCTAGCTCTATTGACTGCCAATAAATGGCCAAAAAATAAAACCCTCAATAGTTCTTCAAATGGGCTCTGTCCTGTCTGACTCCTGCAAGGCTTCAATGTTCTGTTTGTTAGATTTAGCACTCATCTGCTTGGAATCACACAATTGTTATATTGAAATGGATAGAGAAAGAAAAAAGTTGCACAGTTGTGACTACAGCTTAGAGTTGTGCATCACCATGTAATAATGATAGACAGTAAAGTGACAATCATCTGTGTACATCAGTAGAGGCATACTGTATTTCCAGTCTTTGTTTGGAGATATAGATTGGTCTAACCCAACAGAGGGCTTTATGGGGGACCGTGGTCTGGTGGTGGTGAAAATCAATGCGGATCTGATGGTTTGGGGTCAAAACCCGTTGGGGCATGCAATTAGATTGACTTTCTTGGTACATAGTACTAGTCCAACACAGGAGTTTGTGAGAGTGATTAATACTGATTGTAAGAACTTGTTTCCCAATAGATGCAAAAATAAATAAGTCTGAAAAGAAATAGAAAAAATATCCTTGGTTTTTTGAGCCTTGATATCTATTTTATTTTTCCCATTAGTCCATGAAAATTGCATTTTTTCTGTGCATGCATCAGTGGATGTGAAGATATATTGGGAGTCAAAGGGATTTCTGAGAGAGTGGGGCCCACTGTTGGATTAGAATAGAAACTTTTGTTTCAGATGTACTGTAACCCAGATTAAATTCACAGACAAAATTCATAGTTGCATTTTAGAGACTTGTATTTATATGACCAAAATGATATATCAAATGCCGGTGTAACATACTTGTATGTATGTAAATATCTTCAAGGAACAATCTCTCTCTCTTTGAAAATTTAATGCATTTGAAGTCTCGATTATGTTTTTGTGAGAGGGGCTCTTTAAAACAAATAATTCCTTTGTACTTTTTCTCCAATTAGAATTCAACGAATTGGTTAAATTTTTTATGGACCAAGGTGCTAATTCTTTATACTGTTTGCCAAAATTTTAATGTGTTCAATTAATGTTAAATCAAAAATTTTATGTCAGGGAAAATGCTTCCTTTTGAAGTTGTATGCTTAGAACAGTACTGTATATTTAGTCTACAGTCATGTTATATGTTGTTTTAATCTTTTGTTTCTCATTCCTACATTATTTAATGGGCCAAAAAATGTAATTACTTGTTTAAGGATTCTACACCTAATAGCCATCATTTCCATTAATGTCATGCATATAACTTCACAATATAAGCTTTTAAAATGTCAAACATTGGATATCTTGGGGATAAATTGACATGAAAAAAAAAAGAAAAACGCGATTTTCTCCATTTTCCTATGGTAAAGATTTGTTCATGAAATTTGAAACAGAATCACATAAGGCATCTTTCTACTGAGAGTTCTTCTCAAAAATCAAATTAAGTTTTTCATATTCACAGAAAGTGTATCCTTTCTTATAGGTTTCAGTGTTAACTTAATTACAGAGTATCTATCCCAAATGTTATAAAACTTGTAAAAACTCTAGGATAAATATTTTTATTTTTGGATGTCTTCAAAGTTTCATAGAAATATTACCATCCAGTGACAAGAAGGAATATGGCCATTAGAGTGCATATACCTTAATCCACCTTCCCAGAATTATAATTAGGAATATTTCACAGATGTTTTTTATACGAACAATACTGTATATTTAGTGCATCCCATAATGATAATTACAATAATAATTGAGAATATTTCGCAAATATTTGTTTTCCAAGTTTGTAGTTTTAATTACCTCATAGTCTGTTGTATTAGAGTGTGACATTCAACGTTACAGGAATATGCATAGTTTTACACGGTAAACATTTTACTTACTGGAGGCACTTTGCAAGGCCAGGTACAGATCAATATGAAAGACATGCAAATGTTACACCGTCTGCCTGCATGGAAGCCATTGACCATCCAAATTATGTGAAAAGTTGTATATGTACCATCAGATTGTATTAAGTTTTTTGTGTGTGTTGGTGTTATATGTATAAATGTACAGCAGCACTCGCTGAAAACAAATATGAATGTCAAACAATTTCATTTCCAATCTATAACTTAGGATGGATGTTTGGTCATGCACAGTAGATGACCCCAAGTGAATATTGGATTAGCAGGTCAAGTGTGCTTGAATGTGAAAAACTGAACATGACTTTCGATTGATTGAGAATGCTTGACCCCACATCATTCTAAACAATAGTTAACCGATTTGATTCTGACCCCTATTTATGCAGTAATATTTAGGGTTTCCCTTCTGATTTCTCTTGAGGGGTTGGGAGGGGCGTCGTTCAAGCACCTCTTGTTAAATTTGCTGCAGGTGCTCCTTTAGTAAAGTGTATACTGTCCAAATTTAATGATGTGATCCTGGGTGGTTTAAATAAAGATCAAAACATGCCGGGGTAAATGTTTATTGACTTTGTAACCTCTTTTATACATGTATGTCTATTATGTTATTTTACTTACCTCTATATTGGAATGTTACATTTTTATAAGTGAATGATTGTAATAAAAAATGTAAATTTTAAGTAGAGTCTTGTTATTGCCAAGTCCATAGTGTCATAGTGTGAACTGATGACCCTACCCCTAATAAGAGGTAATAATACTTAGAAGAGAAGGGGGCATCTTGAACTTCAGAACTAAATGACCCCTAGGTCACGACCTTTGTATGTGTTGCTTATGTCTGATGACCTCTGTTAATGTTGAATGAATTTATTTTGGGGGCATACCACAAAGGTCAAGGTCAAAAGTTAAAACGATATCTACTAAGAAATATGACCGATGTCTGTCTAAAACATGTTGAATGCTGAGTATAGTTGCCTAGTAACCCAGGCCTAACAATAAGTTTATTGACCTTGACCTTGAGAACACTGACATTGTCCTATGACATGAATGATTCACATTTATAAACACTGTTGAACGACTTTACAAGCCTCCTCCAACTGATAAGCTAAGCTTAAAATCATTCGTAACAAACTTTGTATAACTTTGCTTATGTAAGTAGATGACCTCTACTGATTTTTCGGCAGGTATCCCTAAGGTCAAGGTCGTAAAGTGATATATGTTTGCATTGCCTTTTAGCGCATTGTGAGTTATTAGGATCATTGAACTTCCGTCTGTTGTCAACAATTAGTTTTGTTTACTATGTAGCAACTCCATTTCTGAAGCTAATATCTTGGTCAAGATTGTATACCGTCAATTTCTTCAACCAATAAAACAACCTTATTAAAAGACCAACTGACTTGATAATCAGACCACGTGATTAAGACCAGTTGACGTGATAATCAGACCACGTGATTAAGACCAGTTGACTTGATAATCAGACCACGTGATTAAGACCAGTTGACATGATAATCAGACCACGTGATTAAGAACAGTTGACTTGATAATCAGACCACGTGATTAAGACCAGTTGACATGATAATCAGACCACTTGATTAAGACCAACTGACTTGATAATCAGACCACGTGATTAAGACCAGTTGACATTATAATCAGACCACTTGATTAAGACCAGCTGACTTGATAATCAGACCACGTGATTAAGACCAGTTGACATTATAATCAGACCACTTGATTAAGACCAGTTGACGTGATAATCAGACCACGTGATTAAGACCAGTTGACTTGATAATCAGACCACGTGATTAAGACCAGTTGACGTGATAATCAGACCACGTGATTAAGACCAGTTGACTTGATAATCAGACCACGTGATTAAGACCAGTTGACGTGATAATCAGACCACGTGATTAAAACCAGTTGACATGATAATCAGACCACGTGATTAAGACCAGTTGACGTGATAATCAGACCACGTGATTAAGACCAGTTGACTTGATAATCAGACCAATACATTTTTAGACTATTTCACCACGGTACTAACGGGGCTCTAAACATTGAGGTTTCAGATTTTATTGATACCTTCGGAGGGACAGCTTCCCGACTCTTTTCATATGTTGATTTTTTTTTCAATAAAAGATGAAGATATCTCCTAAATATACACCTTTAGACGAGTCATCGTAGCCAATACAGACAAATTCAATAACCAACCAAGCCCGAGATATGCCAAACCCTGTTTAGAAACAAAAGAGGGACATGTTTAACATTTTTGACTAAGCTATCAAATTTTCCGTGTCTATAATGATTTATGGGCAACTTGGAAATCCATTCATACACACTGGGTGTGAAATTTGTGACTTATTGCTCTCTCAGATGAAGAATTGTATTGATCCTTAAATGTTCTGCACTAGTTACTGCATGTCCACCAGCGGAAAAACAGTGTCGGGACCTTGTCAGTAAGTGGTTATCAAGTAACCGCCATAGCAAAAGTGAACAAAAGAGATTTAGCGTGGAGGAACGTTTTAAAGATATGGCCTACTTGTATAAAACAATTCAATTCGTTCGATTTTGTCTTGCTAATTATCATAAACAATACAGTTTACATGTATCTTTCTCCGAGAGAAAATTTCTGATAACAGTTTGTTTCTTTAAGGTGGACGGAAATTTAAAGCGTATATTCACAACTGCATGTGAAGGGAATTACTTTCTGTATTTGGTATAGTTAATTAAATACGCTGTAAAAGTGGTTTCGGTAAAAAAAGAGGAATTTTAGAATGATATAGCGATAGACTCATAATGTCTTTAAAGAAGGAGCTTGTTGTATATAGTGTGTTAATTAGCACGTCATTTGATATTCATAAATTGTATATATAACATTTGATATATTTTCACAAGAAACGGTTAATCATTAGTTGGACACATTTTAACTGTATTTACAATATCATGTCAATTTATGGTGAATAAACTTGGGATTTATGAAACACGAATATGCCCGGATGAAAGAAATATAAATATCGGAACAATTAGATGAATTACTTGTGACAAAAAAAAAATGAAATAAAATATGGATTAAGGGAACTGGATTTTCATTTAAGTGATTTAAATACCACATAAAGATTGGATTAAAATACTATATTGATATTTGATTATGATGTCTATTCGACGTATGCACACAGGGGACATTTTCTATGTTAAATCTCTATTTTAATCTGACAGTCATAACCTTCTCCTCAGCATGAATGGAAAGTTTTGGAAACTCTTTTGTGTTGGAATGATCCTATCGGAAATTGGTATGTATGTTAAAAAAAATGAACATTTATTTTATCCCTAAATAATAAATAAGTACTTCAGTCGTTTTTTATCATACCTGCTTTCCTGATAAGTTACATATTTAATTTCAGAAAGAATATTGTCAACTAGTAAAGCAATCTCTCTCTCTCTCTCTCTCTCTCTGCAAGTTTAGTTATATATGGTGCAAACACATAATACCACGATACACATAATACCGAAATACACATACTATCCACGATACACATAATACCACGATACACATAACACCACGATACACATAATACCGCGATACACATATTACCACGAAACACATAATACCACGAAACACATAATACCACGATACACATAATACAACGATACACATAATACCACGATACACATAATACCGCGATACACATAATACCGCATAATACCACGATACACATAATACCGCGATACACATAATACCGCGATACACATAATACCGCGATACACATAATACCACGATACACATAATACCACGATACACATAATACCACGATACACATAATACCACGATACACATAATACCCACGATACACATAATACCACGATACACATAATACCCACGATACACATAATACCACGATACACATAATACCACGATACACATAATACCGCGATACACATAATACCGCGATACACATAATACCCGATACACATAATACCACGATACACATAATACCGCGATACACATAATACCGCGATACACATGATACCACGATACACATGATACCACGATACACATAATACCACGATACACATAATACCGCGAATCTTGTCATGAAACCATACACGGAACAAAATCTTAGTTCAAACTTCGGTTTGCGGTAGGTCGGTGTTTCTACCCGGATGCCTCCGTGCATTCGGGGTCTTCCTCCACCTGTAATTAGCTGGAAGTCGCTATATGACTGAAATACTGTCGACGCGAAGGCAAACTCAAATAGTCAAGTCAAACTTCGGTTTTTGGCCGTATTTGTTTACAATGCGTATTAACATTTCAACATATATGTATAACTTTATGACTATCTGTTAACCGTGTCGTGATGTAGATTCGTGGTGATACCTGTGTTTAACTAGTATACATGTTTCCTTCGTAAAATAAAAATGGCAAAAAAATCTCCCTGTCTTAAATAAGTTTTTAAGTATTACTTAGCGTTTAGTTTTGTTAATAGATTCATTATATGTTATGTAATTAATTACTGAAGGTAGCAATAATACGATACATACATAAGTTATTTTCTAACGTGTACAAACTACAGAGCTTCAATTTCGCCCCTTTTTTTCGAAAAGCAGTATTTCGTTTGTTCCTAATTTCGCAACTTGGCTTAAGATATATACAATTCGAAGGGGCCTCTGTGCCCGAGTGGGTAAAGTCAAAGACCTAAGTCTTTGGTAAAGTTGATGACATCACTCGGCCCCTCACAGCTGTGGGTTCGAGTCCAGATCTGGACCCTCGGGTAATTGATGTGAAGAACCCTGCCAGCTCGCCGGATGCCTCTGTACACTCGGGGTCTTTTTTATTTTTCCATCTGTAATTAGTCATACTTTGCTATTTGATTTAAATATTTAATTAAAAAATGAATAAAAAATGGAAATAAGTTAAAAATAAAAACTTAAACGGCGGCTAGGGACTGAATACCCCCTCCCCCCCCCACTCTCTCTCTCTCTGTCTCTCTCTCCCTCCCTCTCTCTCTCTCTCTCTCTGGATTGAATGACATCAACCAGATCTAATATTTAATATACTAACAATTGAATCCCCCCCCCCTTTTTTAAAAGCCCGACATGTTGCTTTTATCAATACTGTTCTGATTCCCCATAACAGATGTTCTTCCTTTGACCATTCCTGTAATATAACACAAAAGAATCCGGTTCGTTGATTAGACCAAAAATTGCCGCATTAGTATTACAAATATTACAACAAAAAAAAATCAACAACCGTTATATATTAGGTCATTGATTTTGTTTAATGGGCAGCAACGTACCGGGTACCTTTGATATAACACCGTCTTACACACGGATCGGCTTGTACCCTCTACAACATTCAGTTATGTTTATATATCCTTTTTTAATTTTTTTAGCCATGTTGTGAACACTATTAAATAATGATCACTGTAGTAAATGCAAGCCTCTATAGACTTAGAGCAAAAGAGCCCGCATTTCTAAATCAGTGGAAGCTTGCATCTGCACTAAGGTCTTGTTATGCATTTAAAGGACCATTATTATAATTTAATGATGGATGAATTGCCTTAAAGACAACTGATTACACATGCCGACTTAATGACAGTCAACTCAGTCAGAGAACGGATGGGTGCTAATCATATGTCGATGTGTCAGCCAAGGGTTAAATTTAATATATTGTAAACGTCGATAAGGATACACGAACGAAAAAAAACAACAAGAAATCAAAATCTCTCGGTTCGATTAGTGGTTTGCCTGTGGGAAGTTAATAATAAGCCCCCCCCCCCCCCCATCCACACAAACATCCTAAAGATAAGTTTTGGCTCTCTTTCAATAAACACCATAATGGCTCCAGGTCAAGGGTAAATATGGCGATCAAACATAGGTCTGTGTCAAGTGATACTATAGTTAGGCCAAGGTGTTACAATGACACAACTGGGATACCACGATAATGTCACGGTGTTACCACAATGGTACAACTGGGATACCACGATAATAACTGGGATACCACGATAATGCCAAGGTGTTACAATGACACAACTGGGATACCACGATAATGTCACGGTGTTACCACAATGGTACAACTGGAATACCACGATAATGTCACGGTGTTACCACAATGATACAACTGGGATACCACGATAATGCCGAAGTGATACCACAATGATACAACTGGGATACCACGATAATGCCGAGGTGTTACCACAATGATACAACTGGATACCACGATAATGCCAAGGTGATACCACAATGGTACAACTGGGATACCACGATAATGCCGAGGTGTTACCACAATGATACAACTGGGATACCACGATAATGCCAAGGTGTTACCACAATGATACAACTGGGACACCACGATAATGCCAAGATGTTACCACAATGATACAACTGGGATACCACGATAATGCCGAGGTGTTACCACAATGATACAACTGGGATACCACGATAATGCCGAGGTGTTACCACAGTCATACAACTGGGATACCACGATAATGCCGAGGTGATACCACAATGGTACAACTGGAATACCACGATAATGCCGAGGTGTTTCCACAATGATACAACTGGGATACCACGATAATGCCGAGGTGTTACCACAATGATACAACTGGAATACCACGATAATGCCGAGGTGTTACCACAGTGATACAACTGGGATACCACGATAATGCCGAGGTGATACCACAATGGTACAACTGGAATACCACGATAATGCCGAGGTGTTTCCACAATGATACAACTGGAATACCACGATAATGCCGAGTGATACCACAATGGTACAACTGGGATACCACGATAATGCCGAGGTGTTACCACAATGATACAACTGGGACACCACGATAATGCCAAGGTGTTACCACAATGATACAACTGGGACACCACGATAATGCCAAGATGTTACCACAATGATACAACTGGGATACCACGATAATGCCGAGGTGTTACCACAATGATACAACTGGGATACCACGATAATGCCAAGGTGATACCACAATGATACAACTGGGATACCACGATAATGCCGAGGTGTTACCACAATGATACAACTGGGACACCACGATAATGCCAAGGTGTTACCACAATGATACAACTGGGACACCACGATAATGCCAAGATGTTACCACAATGATACAACTGGGATACCACGATAATGCCGAGGTGTTACCACAATGATACAACTGGGATACCACGATAATGCCGAAGTGATACCACAATGATACAACTGGGATACCACGATAATGCCAAGGAGTTACCACAATGATACAACTGGGACACCACGATAATGCCAAGATGTTACCACAATGATACAACTGGGATACCACGATAATGCCAAGGTGATACCGCAATGATACAACTGGGATACCAGGATAATGCCAAGGTGTTACCACAATGATACAACTGGGATACCACGATAATGCCGAAGTGATACCACAATGATACAACTGGGATACCACGATAATGCCAAGGAGTTACCACAATGATACAACTGTGATACCACGATAATGCCAAGGTGTTACCACAATGATACAACTGGGACACCATGATAATGCCGAGGTGTAACCACAATGATACAACTGGGACACCACGACAATGCCAAGATGATACCGCAATGATACAACTGGGATACCAGGATAATGCCAAGGTGTTACCACAATGATACAACTGGGATACCACGACAATGCCAAGGTGATACCGCAATGATACAACTGGGATACCAGGATAATGCCAAGGTGTTACCACAATGATACAACTGGGATACCAGGATAATGCCGAGGTGTTACCACAATGATACAACTGGGATACCAGGATAATGCCAAGGTGTTACCACAATGATACAACTGGGATACCAGGATAATGCCAAGGTGTTACCACAATGATACAACTGGGATACCAGGATAATGCCAAAGTGTTACCACAATGATACAACTTGGATACCAGGATAATGACGAGGTGTTACCGCAATGATACAACTGGGATACCAGGATAATGCCAAGGTGTTACCACAATGATACAACTTGGATACCAGGATAATGCCAAGGTGTTACCACAATGATACAACTGGGATACCAGGATAATGCCAAGGTGTTACCACAATGATACAACTGGGATACCAGGATAATGCCAAGGTGTTACCACAATGATACAACTGGGATACCAGGATAATGCCAAAGTGTTACCACAATGATACAACTTGGATACCAGGATAATGCCGAGGTGTTACCACAATGATACAACTGGGATACCAGGATAATGCAAAGGTGATACCACAATGATACAACTGGGATACCACGATAATGCCAAGGTGTTACCACAATGATACAACTGGGATACCAGGATAATGCCGAGGTGTTACCACAATGATACAACTTGGATACCAGGATAATGCCAAGGTGTTACCACAATGATACAACTGGGATACCAGGATAATGCCAAGGTGTTACCACAATGATACAACTGGGATACCAGGATAATGCCGAGGTGTTACCACAATGATACAACTGGGATACCACGATAATGCCAAGGTGTTACCACAATGATACAACTGGAATACCACGATAATGCCAAGGTGATACCACAATGATACAACTGGGATACCACGATAATGCCGAGGTGTTACCACAATGATACAACTGGGATACCACGATAATGCCGAGGTGTTACCACAATGATACAACTGGGATACCACGATAATGCCGAGGTGTTACCACAATGATACAACTGGAATACCACGATAATGCCGAGGTGTTACCACAATGATACAACTGGGATACCACGATAATGCCGAGGTGTTACCACAATGATACAACTGGGATACCACGATAATGCCGAGGTGATACCACAATGATACAACTGGGATACCACGATAATGCCAAGGTGTTACCACAATGATACAACTGGAATACCACGATAATGCCGAGGTGATACCACAATGATACAACTGGGATACCACGATAATGCCAAGGTGTTACCACAATGATACAACTGGTATACCACGATAATGCCGAGGTGTTACCACAATGATACAACTGGGATACCACGATAATGCCAAGGTGTTACCACAATGATACAACTGGAATACCACGATAATGCCGAGGTGATACCACAATGATACAACTGGGATACCACGATAATGCCGAGGTGATACCACAATGATACAACTTGGATACCACGATAATGCCGAGGTGTTGCCACAATGATACAACTGGAATACCACGATAATGCCGAGGTGTTACCACAATGATACAACTGGAATACCACGATAATGCCAAGGTGATACCACAATGATACAACTGGAATACCACGATAATGCCGAGGTGTTACCACAATGATACAACTGGGATACCACGATAATGCCGAGGTGATACCACAATGATACAACTGGGACACCACGATAATGCCAAGGTGTTACCACAATGATACAACTGGGATACCAGGATAATGCCAAGGTGTTACCACAATGATACAACTGGGATACCAGGATAATGCCAAAGTGTTACCACAATGATACAACTGGGATACCAGGATAATGCCAAAGTGTTACCACAATGATACAACTGGGATACCAGGATAATGCCAAAGTGTTACCACAATGATACAACTTGGATACCAGGATAATGCCGAGGTGTTACCGCAATGATACAACTGGGATACCAGGATAATGCCAAGGTGTTACCACAATGATACAACTTGGATACCAGGATAATGCCGAGGTGTTACCACAATGATACAACTTGGATACCAGGATAATGCCGAGGTGTTACCACAATGATACAACTGGGATACCAGGATAATGCCAAGGTGTTACCACAATGATACAACTGGGATACCACGATAATGCCACAGTGATACCACAATGATACAACTGGGATACCACGATAATGCCAAGGTGATACCACAATCTTCCACATTGATTGCCGAGTAGGTACGATTAGTTAGAAGTTCCGGCGCTGCGTCCTTCTCCGTGTTCTCGGAAATACTTTAGTACGATCTTAACCATACTCAAAACCCTGTTGAATTTAATTTGAATAGTTTGAGT
The DNA here is from genome assembly GCA_021229015.1 of Solen grandis. Lineage (NCBI taxonomy): Eukaryota > Metazoa > Mollusca > Bivalvia > Adapedonta > Solenidae > Solen > Solen grandis. The sequence goes on along the minus strand of JAIFHC010000612.1, from coordinate 34,106 downwards.
TTGAGTATGAAAATCATACTCATGTATCATTTTTACTTTTGAATTTTTCTGGGCAGATGTAAGCATCCACTGACTTGGAGTTTATAGAGGCTTGCATTTACTATAAAATTCTCATGAACGAAATTATTCACATACTGAAGAAATAAGAATCAAATATTTTACACTCTGTTGTTGTTTTTCTCTATTTACAGACCAAGTGTTCGGTGCCTACTATGATGATGAAAATACACTCCGTTTTAGTACCATTCTCTACCCAGAAAACCGGCCCTCGGCCCAGGTAGACGTCAGCATACAGTACACGGTGACAAGCGTCAACTTCCTGGTGAGACAGACAGGGGGCAGTTTTGTTGTTGTTGCTTTTTTGTGTGTGTGGACATATTTAAAATCCCCTTATCCCAAAGAAATAGCTCCACCAATCAGTCGATCAAAGAAGATGGATGGATTCTATAAGCCTCATCTCAGAATTACATCAGAGTTGTTTAATGTCAAAATATTTTTCATGAATTAAATTCACATAAATATATCATATTGTGAACATTCGCTGCCGGGATTTGATTTTTCTTATCACAGAATTTAATATTTCATTGATTCTATTTTTAGAATCGTCTAAATATTTAACGTCTTCTACAGTATTGGTCATATAGCGACGTCATGCTAGATATGCAAATTATAATAAATAAAAAAAAAATGACCAGACCGGAACTCGAACCCATGCCGGAAGTTAGCTATTAAAGTGATATCCCTTTTCAGAGATTTGATTGAGTTTGATATTTCTGGATTCAAAATTCGTTTTAAAGCGTCTCTGATAAAAAGCGCCACGAATCTATCATGGAAATACTACAAGTTAAGCCGTACACATGTCATATCTCTGCCACCCCGGCATCGGGAGGTCGAGAGTTCAATCTCTTGCTGCAACAAACCAAAGTCGTTGGCGAACGAGAAGAAGAAGAAGAAGATACCAAAAACTGTTGAAAACGGCATAGCTCTCATACTTGGCACTCAACATATAGTGATAAGTCCAGGACTTGTTGGTCCGGTGTGGTATCATGCACATGTCTACGGCGAGATATCTAACTTTATTTCAACCCTCCATAAATATGAAGAGTACAAATTTCAACTTCAACAAACATAGAACATAAAGTATATACAGATATAATATAGCATATCACAGCACAACTACATACTGTAGATGATTTAGGTAGCACTCTGATAAATACTTATAGTATTGTTAATCATATATAATTTTGAATCACTTATACAGGATATTCAGTCTCATGTAGAAAAAGTTCTCTCAAATGACTGAACCGAATGACTGCCAAACAAACAAATATATAAATTACATTTCAGGATGTGAACAATCAAGAGTTTTCGCTGACAGGCTGGTTTTCAATTGTAAGTGAAACTTTAATTATATTGTGGTGTAAGTCAAACTGCCCGCAGCGGTTACTTCCCCTTATATATGCCGAAGAATGAAGGGGAGATAACTGCGTGGAGATTGGGTGTAAGTGTAATTTGAATTAGCATTTCTTGTTCCGGTTCCATTCCGCCTTTCCCCAATGCATGGCCAGGTCAACTGCTGACAAGCAGCACCACGTGTTCTATTGACTACACCAGGTCAGTCAGTGACTAATACTCCCATGAAGCTATTCGTCAATTGGAACACACCTGCAAACTCTGGAAACTAACATAAGATCATAAGAAGAATGTATACACAGTCATAAATGACTTAAAAAGCAGTATGACATTTTCAAATTGAATACTTAGCGCTAAGTAATACTTAAATTCTTGAAATGGGTAGATACACATCCCACCACTGCTATTTTATGAGAAAAAAATCAAGTACACGACTAAGTTGAAATGAATTATTACCTTAATAACTGATAATAATAGATTAGAAATAAAATACTTGGGTATTTTACTCGTATTAGAGAAACAAGACAAATGAAATTCGCTGTTACGTATTTAAGTTTTACTTAGCGCTAATAATTTTGGTGGAATTCAACCCTGAAACACCATAAACAAACATATATCTTTATATATTAACAACAACCACAACAACAACAACAACACTACTACTACTACTACTACTACTACTACTACAAGAGATGATAATCACAAAACACCTAAGTGACAACATGATCTCTCTAGATATCATATATATGTTTATTTATCATGACATAAAATTATCTAGATATCATATATATGTTTATTTATCATGACATAAAATTATCTAGATATCATATATGTGTTTATTTATCATGACATAAAATTATCTAGATATCATATATATGTTTATTTATCATGACATAAAATTATCTAGATATTATATATGTGTTTATTTATCATGACATAAAATTATCTAGATATTATATATGTGTTTATTTATCATGACATAAAATTATCTAGATATCATATATATGTATTATTATCATGAGATATATTGATCATATACAGTACAAATTGTTTGACCAGGTCAATATGACCCCGACCAAAAAGTAAACAACAATACACAAACAAAATATGTCAATGGCGGTACATTACATGTCTTTGAACTACATCAGGAATCGGCAATATCATCAAACCGAATGCATATTTAGGGATTGTCCAAAAATGTCGAATGTTATATATAAACAATAATTAATAAAGTGGTGTATTTTCATTCTTAAAAAGAACCATTTCTAGTTTTATTTCCAGAGTCTTATATATATGTACTTGTATTTAAATAACACGCATACTATCTTAGAAACATTTTATTGTCTGTATAGAAAAGGTGCGTTTATTTAAACATACTTAGTTTATTGCGCTATGGCGATTTTATGCAATTTGATTCTTATGTCATTATGTTGTGGGCATTCTAGTACAAAATGAAATTTATCCCCCAATTTACGGGTATAAGTTAAGAATTATGTCATCTGCCAGCTTCAATTTGAAGGTTATGAGATGACAGGCGAAGTAGAACGAGAGAGTAAATTTATCTATATTTCGTCATATTTACTATATTTAGATATGAACTAGATCCAGAAATATTAATGGCTTTACTGGAATTTCTTATCCGTGAGTTCCAGTGTTTTGAACAAATATATCATAAAGACATTGGCATAGCGTTTCACCACCAAACTTCACTGAAATCTAAATAAAACGCTGTGTCCCAATTTACTTCAATAAAACGCTGTGTCCCAATTTACTTCAATAAAACGCTGTGTCCCAATTTACTTCTATCTATATCATTTAACGTAAGTTGAACCTGTATAAGCGGTCACCTGTATTAAGCGGTCACCTGTATAAGCGATCATCTGTATTAAGCGGTCACCTGTATAAGCGGTCACCTGTATTAAGCGGTCAATCTGCATTCAGTGTCATTTTTGACATTGCCATCATAGCGTTTTCTTATATATTAAACCTTGATTAAGCGACCATACCTGTAAAGCGGTCACTTTCTCTTGTTCCCTTGACTGGCCGCTTATGTCAGGTTTGACTTTATATAAATAACAGTTTTCTTTGTGGACAATGCACAATTGTGAAACAGAATTTTATTCGAATTATCTTCCAGTTATAGCCATATTAATGTTCTCTCTGCTAACGATGATAACGATGAAGATTATGATACACATGTATTCATTACTAAGTTTCCGGTGTCGTGTACCCATCACATATTTTCTTATATTGAACACGTTACATATAACTTTTAGGCCGACTTACATCACAACGTCACGCCACGCGCGTGCATTCTATATATATGCATAGTGTGTTTGATTCATTATTCATATGACGTTGAAAATGTATGAGAAATACACACGTTAAATCGTTATCTTCAGTTCTTATTTAAAACTATTTTCTTGGTGTTAGATTACAAAAATAATTTGTGCACAGTCCGTTCCTTCATTTGTTTGTTAGTTGTTATAATCGCGTTTTACTTTCACCATAGGTCATAGGCTCACTTAATAACATTTTCATGAACTCGTTTAGTAAAATATGATATGAAATAACAATTCATGTCAGATCCTATATGTATAATTTTGAATTTCTGATGTTAAAACTCAATAAAATATTGAATGGATACCGATGTTTTGATTTTATATGTCACGCATATATTTTTTTATGAGATTTATTTTTTTTTTCTTCAGAGCTGGCGGGATGCAAGATTCGCCTGGTCACCAGGAAGCTTTAGCAGCATTGAGTATTTGTTTCTGAAGCAAAGCGACTGTTGGAGACCGGAGCTTATGATAGACAACTCGTGAGTGTGGTCTTCCTGTTTCAACTGTACCGTATTCGTGTTTTGTTTCATTTAAAACATCGGTCGAAATATACCAGTTTAAGGTAATTCAAACATAATTAAATTGCGATCATGGTGCATCAAGTGGTTATGAGAATAGAGTTTGAGTAAAATACCTTATTACTCAAAGTCGATGGATGTTTGCATCTGCGCTGAAGTATTTTGTTAAGCTCCACGCACTAGTTACCTCCCCTTACAGTGCAAGGGAGATCACTGTGTGGAGTTTGGTATTTTGTAAGCATTTGAAGGACCATGATTATAATTTAATGATGGATGGATTAGCTTAACAGGGCTAACCCCCGCTTTTTTCCGTGTATCGCTATTTTCAGGATTCTTCTGTTCATCTTCGGGTAGTACCTTTTAATACAAATAATAAGTGTACATCAGGGTCTCTTAATACAAATAATAAGTGTACATCAGGGTCTCTTAATACAGAGCGGTTCAGTATGTATAGAGACCCTGTGTACATGCATCATTGTGTAGAATATTCGTGAACATAAAATAAAACTTCTCTGTTTTTGCCGATTGCATACACGTTGTATATGATTATAATTGTTTCAAATTTGTCGGAAAAGGTATGGTGAGCAAACAGGAGTGTAATCAATCTTTTCAAATTTTTTATCTTTTCCGTCAATGTTCGTTTGTTGTTGTTTTTTTTACCCTCAGAATCCGCTAGGTGTGCATAAGGAGGTGAGCTATACTGCAGTAAGGCGTGACAAACTGTAAATTATTTATCGTTTATATTTTGAAGTGTGTGCCATTTATTGCAAGCGATGCGAATTTCTTATTATATACATGGACTATATGAATAATTTCTAACATTTTCACCAGCGCGTAGCTTGATAAGATATATATTCTATATCCATTCCCAAACAAACACATTTTCTTTTTCATTTTATGCTAACTAGTGTTAAAAAATGGAACTATTTTCTGTATTTTAATCTTGATAAAACGCGGATGAATCCATGTAAACAAAGGGAGACAACTAGTAAATACTGGAATGTTGCATATCCATATACATATCCTGTATAATTAAATAGGTATTTCTAGCAGATCAATATCAGTCACACTTTGGGTGATATGGATTTTCAGTTAGCATGAAATAATGATATTATTTATCATTCTCCTCTCTCTCTCTCTCTCTCTCTCTCTCTCTCACCCCCCCTCTCTCTGTTATATGAATTTAATATAGTTGTAGGTATACATGTATATAATTTCAGGGTGAGAGAAATTAAAGTATTGACTACGACAATATGCTTATGAGGGTATCCCACAATACCACAGTTTTATGGGAGCCTCCCGGGGTGTTTGACGTCAGTTGTGACGTTGACGTCACGTATTATCCGTTTGATACACAAACGTGCTATCTAAGTAAGTTTTCTTCCGCCATTATACCAGTTAAACAAAACTTAAAACTTTTTTTTTTCTCATTTTAATAAAAGCTCATGAGGCAACCATTCTTAGCGTTAAGTACAACTGATGATATTTTAAGCTCTGGATTGATCACCACATTAGTACAAAAAGGCAATGTGACAACACTGGTCTGAAGCTAATGACGCCACAGTCTCTAAAGATTGATATAACGGTAAACTCAGAGTCACTACTACTAGTGGTAAGTAATTCTCGGACACATAACGGCCATTTTCTTTGTCATTCTCCAAATATAACATCCAAAATATCACATTTCTTAACAAATCTTTTTAGTTATTAAGTTAATAACGCGTAAAGACTTAGTCAAGTATTTGAACAATTAGTAAAAGAGGAATACTGGTATGAGTGAACTAATTAAAGAACTAAAGAATTACATAGCGCTGTACCGACTATGGTCCGTGGAATTTAAAGCTATTTTTCAATTAAATCAATCTTGGGTTCGATCTCCGGCCGCGACATACCATAGTCATAAAATTTGGTACTGGTATACAGTAGCTCGCTTGCTTGGCGCTCAGCATATAAGGGTAGATCAGGACAGGTTGGCCTGGTGTCAGGATAATGTGACTGGGTGTGGTATCATGCCAAATGTCTACGGTGTGATACTGCAGTGTGGCAGCACTATATCTGTCTGAAGTAGACATCGTCTCCAAATGACTGAAATACTGTCGGTGGGACGTTAAACCCAACAAACAAACACACAATTAAATCAAAATAATCTTTGAGGATCTGACTGATCAGGGCCTGCTCTGTTTATCAAGCTATTAACATTAAGTTTACACAGATTTCTTAACAATGCAGCTCTTATTAACTGAGGACAAGATTTTTCACCATGGTGATATTTTGCAGGTGTGACGACCTGGGCGTTTGATAAGAATATCATAACGTTGTCGGCATACGGTAGTGGAGTAAACACGAATTTCTACCAGGAAAATGGAGAGTGGACTCTTTTGGAAACTTCTGTCCAGTCTCATGATAAGCTAGATTCGAGAGGAAGCTACACCAAGGACCAAGTGAGGTAATGTGATTAATTTAATGTTTGTGAGCCAACGGGCTTCGGGATCGAGAGGTCCCGGGTTTGAGTTCTGCCATCGACACTCCTAATTTCCTTGGGCAAGAAATTTACCTCGCATTGTTTCATTTCACACAGCAACCTTTCAGTCATTTCATTTCGATGTGGGTGGGTGGGGGGGGAACAAACCCCTCAGCCTTCTGTTAATGGAGATAATTTCTTGTAAGTATAAATCTTGAGTGTCCAATAACCTTCAGCTGAGCTTGGGGTGCTTAGTGTTTGCGACCTCGGAATGATGTTGCTGCAACCCCCATGATCTTTTACAACGATCCCCTTTTATACACTTACACTTTACATGTATCACAATGCATGATTTCATTTTTACCGACTTCCTCACTAAACTTTATTGAGTTTGGTATGTCAATATGATTCGCTCGTTAATCCGGCTGGCAAACTCGATACATCGGCAAACTCGATACATCGGCAAACTCGATACATCGGCAATTTGATACATCGGCGAAACCGAGATATAAAAACACTGCCGATGTATCGAGGGTTGATTTAGTTTCAGCCAACGAAAGGCATTGCTGTCTACACGGTGCGGTGATTAAATGATTGATGAAGTATTTAGTATCTATGATGGTTTTTCATGCCATGCACTGTACAGTGTTGTAGTCAGCAAGTCTCGTGGTACATGAACCTTGAAACTTGCGAATTTCATTAAACGCCTATTTCTACATATTAAATACATATTCACTGGTGTTGCACAATAGAATTAATAAAAAAACTGATGAGATTTACACACATACATAAAACAATAAGGAACAGTCAGCGATGCCGTTAGTGTCACTTAAAACAGTGCAAAAAAGTCCTTGAAATTTCTGCCAGAGAAAGTTTTTTTTATTAAAAGGAACAACATAACAGTCATCAGAGGATTCAGATGATCTTAAGGTTCGCTTTGACACTTGAGGAGACAAAAACTCGGTTAAATACGATGGTGCGTTTCCTACCGAACAGTTATACATGTATGTTAATATCTTGAAACCGATTCGCGCTTTAATAGGAAGCCAGTGAAGATCAAATAATGCACTTGGAACGATTTAACACGAGCTTAGCGCACATATATTTTGGATAATTCACTTTGAGATATCCCATAAAGAATTATATTGCAATAATCTAAATGGGATATTACTAAAGATAAAACAAGTGTTTCAGCGGCTTCATTTGACAGATACTTTCGAATGCTCTTAATCTTGAAATAATTAATCATAGCAGTTTTACAATTTCTTTTAATATGATCTTTGAAATAAGGGACTCATCCAAAAAAAGCACCAAAATGCCTTATACAGTTTTGTAATTCATTAATATCACCACATATATTGATTCCTTTGCTGTTTCACTTATTTAGCTGTGGTGCCAACTGTCTTGTTATTCTTCATCCAATCATTGATAAGAACTGCACAGTCCTGGAGGTCTTGAAGTACGTTTGCTTCTTCGGTTGATGATGGTTTAAAGCGTTTATTTGCCGTATGGTCGTCGGCAAACCCCTACACAGAAATAGGAGATGGTACAATGTCAAAGATAGTACCTGCGTGTACGTCAAGTAGAGCCAAGGAGCTTCCCTGGGGGACACTACAGTCAAGTTCCCGTTCTGACGACATGTCTAAGTTAACACTCTCTCGGAAGCTACGCGGCGTCAAGTTATTCCTTTTTATTATCTCGTGGCAACGAATTACTAAGAAAAAATATCTTGCTAACTCGTAGCCACGAGATATAACTAAGAAAAAAAAAGGAAAAAAAGAAATTCTCTAATACGTTGCCACGAGATATAACTAAGAAAAAAAAAGAAATTGTCTAATTCGTTGCCACGAGATATAACTAAGAAAAACATCTCGCTAACTCGTGGCAACGAGTTACTAAGAAAAACAACAACAACAAAAAAACAAAACAAATATCGCTATCTCGTGACCACGAGATAATCTAACGATTTGATTTGATTTGAACTTAGATTATAGAATACCTTTACTTTTTAGCTTACACGTAATGCTCATGTGAGCTTTTAGGGTCCGTCTGTCGTCCGTCTTTCGTCCATCCGTCGTAAACAATTGATTTAAACGACATCTCGTCTGAAACCACTGGGCCAAATTTAATGAAACTTGCTGATGATGTTCCTTGCATAAAGCTCTACCAAAGTTGTTTAAATGGTTCCGGTCCATTGCATATCTGGGTCACAGGAACTAAAATAGATTTAAAAAGTGAAATCTTTAAAAATCGCCTTCTCTGAAATCGCTAGGCTTAGAGCTTAGGTATTTGGTGTAGGGCATTGTCTTATGGACCTCTACTATGTTTGTTCAAATCATGACCCTGGGGCCCCGCCACAGAGGTCACTTGATTATACGTTGACTAACATAGGAAAAACTACGAAAATATTATTGTCATTATTGTCAAAAACCACAAGGTCTGGTGTGTAAAATGGCCTAGTAGACCTCTACCATGTTTGTTCAAATCATGGCCCTGGGGTCGAAATTGGCCTCACCCCAGGGGTCAGTTATTTTACATATACTTACATAGGAAAAACTAGAAGAATCTTCTTGTCAGAAACCACAAGACCTAGAGTTAACATATTTGGTGTTTAACAGGGCACAATAGACCCCTACCAAATTTGTTCAAATCATGACCCTGGGGTCAAAATTGGCCCCGCCCACAGGTCACTTGATTTTATATAGACTTACATAGGAAAAACTAGAAAAATCTTCTTGTCAGAAACCACAAGGCATATAGTTAAGATGATCTTGCTGTACCTCTGCATGGTTTATATATTCATTATGCCTCATAATACTATAATAGGCAATGAAGGCAATGTTTCTCATGTGAGCGATTCATGGCCATCTTGGCCCCATGTTTACTTTAACATGTGATATTTCATTCTCTTTCAAATTAAAATGAAAATTAAATATTGATTTTTTTTTCTTATTTCAGATTTGTTTTTAAAATGGAAAGAAAATCTAATTACTGCGTGACGACCGTCATCATCCCAGTTATACTGCTGTCCTTTCTGGGACTGTTTGTATTCTTACTTCCGTCGGAGAGCGGGGAGAAGATAGGATTTTCTCTTGCAGTCCTGGTTTCCTTGTCTGTTCTGTTGTCAGTTGTGTCGGACTCTGTTCCAACATCCTCCCGTCATACCTCGCTATTGTGTAAGTACACATTATACAAGGACCTCACAGTGGGTAAAAACGTTTGGGTAGCATCACTCAGTCCCTTGCCGCTGTGGGTCCGAACCCTGTCAAAGTAATTGATTCATTTTTGTTTTTCATGCGAGGAAGCCTTTTAGCTGGCTTGTGGTAGGTCGGTAGTTCTACTCGGGTGCTTCAAACGTCGCTATATGACTGAAATGTTGTATCAACGGTAAGCTCCAACACACCAACGACAACAACAACAGCAACAACAGTTCATTATAAGTACATTAAGCCTACAAAAACTACCAGTATACGCACAATTCATCAATACCCTGAGTCCATGATTTAGTAACTGAAACATCATTTTAGATATATTCACTCACTGAAACTGTGTCTAAAATCCCCAAAAATGATAAAATAGGGCCCTGGACCCTTCCGGTGAAAGAATATTAACTTGGGTTTATTTCACCATGTACTGTAGAACTGACAATACTTGCTCGCTTTATGTCAGTCGAAGATGATACCCGTTCAGGTAGGCCCAAAAATCTCTATTGCCAAGACAACCATCGCTGCTGTAAAAGTTGTGGTCGAACAGGATGCGCGATTGTCGATATCAGATATAGCCAAACTCCGCCGCAGTAGTTACCTCCCCTTACAGTGGCCGATAACCACTGCCACCACAAGTAGATTCGGCTGATATAGGCCGGATTCATTTTTACCACTTTTGACTTTAGTTTTGAATATATCATATCAGTTTCGTTATATTTCACGAAAATAACACAAAGGTTACAGCATCTGCTGACAGAGGAGCAAATGAAACAACGCCTTTGAAAATATGCTCGGGAACTTTTTAAAACATACAATGGCTGTAAACTTTGTGATGGTCAGGTTTTCTTTTAACATGCTGACAAGTGACAACACCTGAATGCATATGTTAAAGCGACAAAGAAGGGCCGATGATAAGCTACTGAAGCGAAAAGATCTAAGTTTGAAAAAGATGCTAGTGTGCACGTCGTTTAAGTGCTTTGTCCATCTGGTTCTAGAGCCACTTGACGACTGAGGGAAAAAAAGGTTTTCAATAAGAAAAGGAGGCCATCTTAAATACGAAAAGGCCTCCTCTCACAATCGCGCGATTTTTTTTTATTTAGCTTAAGAAAAGGTGTACTTTGATATGACCAGAGTCCCTGTGACTTTTTTTTTATTTCCAAGGCTCAATCATATGTTTCCTGGAAAGTGCTCAGTGGTTTTCATGGCAGCGCCAATTTCCCGTGTCTCCTTCAGGTACTAAAAGAAGACTTTTTTCTGCTTTGGACAGCCGGGTAAACAGGTTACAAAATGTGTTTCGAAAAAGGGGGATATACATTTTGATTTTAAAGGTTGGTAATAAAACAACTTTTGATAAAACGTGGCATTTCAGAAATCCGAACCCACTGATCTTGCAGGATTCTAACTAGTTAGCATGTGTACCCGTAATTTGTGAAAGCGTGCTACTTTCGGTTTGGCCTATCCCCTACGCGAGGCATGGCAACCAAAAATTGCATGTCATGCCGAGAGCAGCTCAAAGCAGCTTAACTAGTGAACTAGAAAGAGTAACTTACCTGTAATCAGAAGAAAATGCTCTGCAATGAGCGGGTTATATCAAATTTAAGCAAGAGTAAACTTAAAATCCGCCAGGGCTTTAAAATGTTGTTTCACATAGCTTACAGGATTCTGTATTTTTCTGTATTTTTTTAATAAGATGTACATTAATGGGTACACGGTAAGCCATGAAAATTGCTACTAATTTTAGAAATGTGTAGACTGGTATCTGCGTGAAGAGTGGGGTATTAGCGTTTAGAGTGGGGTATAATACCTTTAGAGTGGGTATTAGCGTTAAGAGTGTGGTATTAGCGTTTAGAGTGGGGTATTAGCGTTTAGAGTGGGGTATTAGCGTTTAGAGTGGGATATAAGACGTTTAGAGTGAGATATTAGCGTTTAGAGTGGGGTATTAGCGTTTAGAGTGGGTATTAGCGTTTAGAGTGGGGTAGAGTGGGGTATTAGAGTTTAGAGTGGGTATTAGCGTTTAGAGTGAGTATTAGCGTTTAGAGTGGGTATTAGCGTTTAGAGTGGGTATTAGCGTTTAGAGTGGGGTATTCGCGTGTAGAGTGGGGTATTATACGTGTTTAGTGGGGTATTCGCGTGTAGAATGGGGTATTAGACGTGTAGAGTGGGGTATTTGCGTGTAGAATGGGGTATCAGACATGTAAAGTTGAGTATTCGCGTGCAGAGAGGGGTATTAGACGTGTAGAGTGGGGTATTTGCGTGTAGAATGGGGTATCAGACATGGAAAATTGAGTATTCGCGTGCAGAGTGGGGTATTAGACGTGTAGAGTGGGGTATTTGCGTGTAGAATGGGGTTTTAGACGTGTAGAATGGTGTATTATGTTAAGTTGGGTATTCGCGTGAAGAGTGGGATATAAGACGTGTGGGGGTTTGTTGGGGTTTGCGTGTCCGGGGAATTGGGGTTCCGTGTAAGGGGTTTAGCGTGAAGATTTTATTGTCGTGTGAGGTATTAGAAACCTAATTAAAGCTTGAGAATTAACGAACCGTTACTCTTTATCATAAACTTTTTATTTCACACGTGTCTCTTTCTTAATCGTAATCGACAAGCTGAGTCAATAATTAAATGTATTTCTTGCTTCAGCCGTATTCCTGGTTTTTAATCTCACCATTGTTGCCATGGAAACCATCCTGACGGTTCTTATCCTGCGGATTCACCACAGAGACTACGAGAACAGACCAGTTTCAAGCCGCATCCAAAGCATGGCGTCGAAATATTTCGCAAAAATATCGTGTTTTTCTTGTTGTCGATCTAAGTTCAACAGTGCTGACGCCATGACGGATCAAGTGTTTAACCGCCGATTCGAAATGCCGAGAACCAATCGTGTAACCCCGGAAACTCCACAGACTAGTTCCGAAAGTGGACTGGTGCAAACTTCCGGTTCTCCGGGTGGGTTTGACCGAATCAAGAGCGGTTACTCGCGCACGACAAGCTCAGATATGGACAGCGTGTCCAAAACCGTATGTATAGATGATTTAGATCTCCACGACAGGGAGTATTCATGGGCCGAAATTGGAGAAATGATAGACTTCGTATGTTTGTATGTCATGACACTTATCCTGACTACAGTGACGGTCGGCTTCTTCATTGTTATGACGTCACAAAGTTAATCTTGATTTGAGTGCACACTTTATAGGTTGTATCTCTCAAACATATATTAATGTAAACATTTTTGACATTGAAAGTTACTTTCATACTGATATTTGATTAATTATATTCTACAAAATCATTCCCGGTGACCAAATGGCCAAAACGTCCACCTCGTTACCATGCTGTCGTGTGTAAGATCTACAGCCGCGACATATCAAAATCATTTAAATAATCCTGGTACATATATATGTGTTAGACTCAAATTTTGGGTTGGTCTGAAATCATTGGCTAAAATTATGACGTCATTTCCAGATCTTGTGCCGATTTTGGAACAGGCTCGCCAAAGATTTAAACCCAGTAATTCTATAATACAAGATGGGGTAACGTTATTGATGACGTGATTAAGTTTACGGAATGTTAAGCTAAAGTCCCTGTAATGGTTTCGCTACATTTCGGACGTGATTAAGTTTACGGAATGTTAAGCTAAAGTCCCGGTAATGGTTTCCCTACATTTCGGACGTGATTAAGTTTACGGAATGTTAAGCTTAAGTCCCGGTAATGGTTTCGCTACATTTCGGACGTGATTAAGTTTACGGAATGTTAAGCTTAAGTCCCGGTAATGGTTTCGCTACATTTCGGACGTGATTAAGTTTACGGAATGTTAAGCTTAAGTCCCGGTAATGGTTTCGCTACATTTCGGACGTGATTAAGTTTACGGAATGTTAAGCTAAAGTTCCGGTAATGGTTTCGCTACATTTCGGACGTGTTAAGTTTACGGAATGTTAAGCTAAAGTCCCGGTAATGGTTTCGCTACATTTCGGACCTCATGGCCTTTCACGTAGATAACCAAGGTTTTATAATATATCATCATGAACCATTACAGGGACTTTACCTTAATTTAAATTTGGCGGAACTTACAAAAAGTGAAAACGACGTTTAGTAGAAATTCTTGCACATTTTATGACGATGTACTTGTTATCGGATTATTGTTTCTTTACTTTGTTTAATCTGCCTGTTTTGAGTGTTTATATTGATTTATAATTGATACATACATACTCGCAGGTGTACATGATTATTCATATATGTATATCTATTTACATATTATCATATATCCTAAACATTGTATAAAATAGCGACTTTTAAAAAAACTTATTTATATTGTTTATTTCTGTATATCTGTCAGTCGTACGCCCCTGGCTAAGTAGGAAAAATGTAGGGCTAGTTCCAAAATTATAACTTCAATCTTGCCATCACGGCATCTAAACTTTGATTTGCTTTTTCTATTGCGACTTCTTTCGCCCATGAAATTACAGAAATAAGCCATCACATGTGATAAATCTGACAGTTCGGATACGCTTCAGATATTGCTAGATGTGCGATGGATATTTCATTCAGATTTTAGTACAATGTACTTGTAATATTTATTGTTAATCAACCATTAGAGTTTGCCCGCAATTTCTATCCAATCAGTGAGCCCGAAATTTCAAATTCCTGGTCGATTTAATTTGTTAAGAGTTCGGGATTTTGCGAGACTTGTCTACTTAACTGAGATTTAACTGTTAAGAGTTCATAGCGAACTGTGCATGTCATTATTTCAAATTATGCTCCGCCCTATTCACGTGATAGTCATATATGGCAGTGTTTACTACACCGATACCTACACACAAGGTGTGCTTATCATTTAATTCCACACTGGCACATCTTGACCAATTTGTAAACATTGAGTAAAGTTGCTTAAATAATGATGTTTATATACACATTTACATAAGAATGAAGAGCTTCGAAAAATATTTTCGCAAAATGATGTTTACCAGTTCAATCCAAACAGACTCCTATGCTAAATTAAATACGCCACGCTCGTTCTGGCTTCTTAACTGTTAAACTCTCTCTTAATAAACTATAACTATAACTTATGATAATTGTATTTTCAATACACGCCATTTGTATAAACAAAGCCGGAAATGACGTGTGATGACGTTGTAATATGTTAAAATTATACATGGTGTTTAAGAAATAAGTTGCTTTTGTTGGGCTCACGTTGGCAGTCATTCTACCGTAATTTTCAGTACAGACTGATTCACCAATCATCAAATGCTAAATAAAGAAATTGAAATTGACATCTTACTGGTTAGACCGAGAAAAGATTCTTGCCAAATGAAAACATGAAAAATTTTATTCGAAAGGTAAATCTGGCCCTTAAACACGACTTTGTTATATGACCCCAATTTAAGTGGTATGAAGTTTAATTTGCTTCACGGGTTTTACGTATTGTATATCTACATATATCATTCTTCCTGAAGGACTGATTTACGTTGATTACATGGTGGAATTTATTTATAAATATAAATCCCCAAGGAAACTGAAAAAGCATTTCTCCGTTCTTTTGTTCATCCGTCTTAACATGCGTAACTGTCCTAACATCCAATGATATCAAAGCCTATGCCCTAATGAGCTATCTGGTCCCCTCCACTTGATTGCCGTATACATCAACTGATAATGGCCCTCAGAAGATCTGCACGACCAGCGCTACAGGCATAAGTTTGACACTCTACAACAGCGGCGTCCGCATCGGGAGGTCATTGGTTCGATCCATAACCGCGAAATATCAAATGATACTAGCAGGTCCCTACTTGGTGGTCAGCATATATACAGGATAGTTCCAGGACTTGTTGGCCCTGTCCCACGATCATGCAATAGTGTGTGGTATCATTGAGTTAACGGTATTATACTACAGTTTGAGATTGCTACATTTAATAACGCCATGGGATCGAACTCGCCCCAGATAATTGTAACCCTAGAGATTTTTCATAACTGTAAAGATACATAAAGCCTTCTAAGAAAAGGGATATGCAACTTCGAGTGATAATTTATCTCAATACTATGGTGGCATGTTTCTGCCAACCACTTATCCACTTAGATTTGTCGAAACTTTCTGAAAAATTGTCACATAATCAGTTAGTATCTGGCAAGTAGAAAACTTTCGTGTTATCCTCTTAGGTATCTTAACAGGACAAAAACTGCCTGTTAGTACCCACTTTTGTCAGCCTATATTCACTTAAGATAACTGGATTGTTTGCCTTTTTTCAAGTTAGTTAAATTATGTGGATAACAACCATTTTTTCATATAATGATCTGGAAAAAAAACATGATATCCAGTTAACATAAGTGAATATGTGATTGGCAGTAGTGGGCACTAACAGACAGTTTAGTCCTGTTAAGATGCCTTGTAGATAACTTGAAAATGTTCTACTTGCCAGTTATTAACTGAATATGTGACAATTTTTCAGAAAAGTTCCGACAAGTTGATAAGTGGCTGGCAGAAATATGCCACCATACAATACCATTGTTCTAAAATCCATATATAACACCTTAAATGGTACCGCGCTACCACAATGGAACTTTAGTTTTTGAACATTTAGCAGACATGTCCGGATACAAAACTATCTATCGTTACAATTAATTCATGTTAAATAATCAATCTACCATAAAAAGCACAAGTACAGTACTACTTAATATATCGATCCTAATTTGGGAAAACCATGGAGGGCTCATTGATTTATTTTTGTGGAAAAATATTCATTTTACTGCAGCAAGGTCTCTCTACATAAAGTAAGAAAGAAATCTTATAACCTAATGATCTTATTTTTTCTATATTTCTCATTGAAATCTTACACCTTGGTGCATCTCCCAGCAGAATTGACATTAAAAAGAGTTCGAAGACCTTCAGGTGACATCCCCTTCATCATGCAAAAGCGAAGGAAATCACTTTGGTGACTTAAATAATACTTTCATAAGAAGTCGGCACAACATTTGTCTCAAGTAGACATAGAATCAAAGTGACGCAAATACCGTCAGTGGGACGTAAAACCAAACAAACAACCAACAGCGGCGCAACAAACACGAACTCTACAACCTAGTAAATCCCCCCCCCCCCCCGGAACAATTTGTTTCATTGTTTGTTGATATATAAAACGTAAAATGTATGTTTTTATGTTTTTGTAAACCTTATATAACCGACCCTACACTGTTTTTTCTCCTTTATTTTGTCATTGAAATGTAAATTAGAAAATGATTAAATAAATAAAACAGCAATTTAATGTGCGATTAAATACACGCATTTTTAATTTTTATCTATTTTTATTTATTTATTTATCTATTTATTTATTTATTTTGCTATTTTGTACATCACAAGAAATTCAATTTTCTGCGCTTGAGGAAAGAATTAGAAGAAAATTTATTTCACTTGTTTGTAATTTAGAGTCTGTTATGTGGCAGAAAAAATCGCCTTCATGCCAGGAATTGGCGCCGGTGTTTGCAGGCCATTATCCTGAGCGGTTATCTCAGAGTTTAGAATGTAATCAGAGTGCAAAATCGCAATTGTTAGCTACTGTTAGCTAACGGTCGCCTTCACTGAACGCAAGGCAATTGAAATTGACTGGTTCGCTTCACAGCACAACGCAACACTGTCCAGATATTCGGCACGGTAAACAGGGACTGTTTGTACCGCCGACTTCTGCCTTTCAAGACGGTATTCGCAAGATGGAAATCGATCATGTACAAGGTGTGCTTGTTTTACCCTTATGATGATCCGCGATTTTTGGTCAATTATTTGTTCATATGGTAGTTTTCTTCGTTCTGTGGTAGACTGGATCGCTTTGCTGAGAAATAGAGCTATTACATAAAAAAATGATTTCAAGGGACGTTAATCTTATATATATTGCTGGAGACTAACTTACAGTTACTTCCCTTGACAGTTGTATACAGCGCATGCAACGACTATCAGATGTATTGCATTTAGGGATAAATTATTCACTTGTATTATTTAAAAGAGCTAATTGGAATTAAGCATATTTTGGCATATTTCCAAGAGAAGGTGCCAACATTAACATAATCTGTAGACGTCTAATAACGCACTTAAAAAGCACTTGATTAGCTTACGGTAGGTCGGTGGTTCCACCCGGATGCCTCCGCGCATTCGGGGTCTTCCTCCACCTGTAATTAGCTGGACGTCGCTATATGACTGAAATACTGTCGAAGCGACGGTAAACTCAAATAATCAAGTCAAGCCTACTGTCAGCGGTTATCATCAAACTTGGCCCATTGTTATTCATAACTTCCTACTTAGTCTTTAGGATCAACATTCACAAAGACAAACGAGGCACCATTGCTAGCCCATCTTCAATATCAATTAACGTCACAGAAACATGTATATCTTAATCAAGCAGAAATGTTCACCTCTGTGGATAAATCTATTGTCTTTGAAATATCTGCTGGCACATTAATGATAATTTCTGCTTAAGGTAATTCACCCAGCATTAAATTATAATCATGATACATGTACTTCAAATACTTAAGATGCAAGCATCCATTGACTTGGAGTTATACTATCATTGCTCAAAGTTTATAAAGGCTTGCAATTACCATGAAATTAACACGATCACTTGATGGACCAGGATCACAATTTAATGATGGATGGATTACTTAAATGTAGTTCGATACAACACCAAGAACAAGGTCACGTGCTTTTGCAACAAAATCATTGGCTCCTTTTAGATCACAATCTACACTGCATTGTGATTATTTATATCTCCATTTCCAAATCAAATGTCGTGTGTCAGAATAGTATATCAAGGCGTAAAAAGTTGTTCGTTTCCGCAAACCCGACCGACCCTACTTTTTCATAACGACCTTAAACATTTTTATAGCATTCGGGTTCTCACAATAGCGAAACCTTAATTTTCGTCACGTCCCGTAAACAAATAGGGGGGAAAAACAGAAAAAAAAGTTTATATTTTCTTGTCCCAATCATTGTTAAGTGTTAGAGCTTTTAGCTGATTCGTGACACCCGTGTACAAGCATTTGCTAATTCAATTACATATCATAAAATCTGAAGTTGATACATGTGTTACGCCGAAAATCTTCGGATTCCTCCGTAAATACTCCGAGTTTTTATGACGTAACGGTGCTATCAACAAGCTAGTGATGTCACAGTCTCTATTTATAAATTGACATAGCAGTTTAAGGAAGCGTTAAAAAAATTGTGACTTGACGTATGAAGAAGAAATCTTCAAATGCAACTTTGGAGAAGAAGAAGAAGAAACTTTTAATACCGAAGATATAGGGTGAGTATGTACTTCTTAAAATTCAAAGTAGGCCTACCTAGGTATGATATTGTGATTCTTTATACGCGTCTCTCCCCATGGACGTCAGTGTTGTGTTTTATTTCCGTTATATTGTCCTCTGTATTAAGCAATGGGTGGTAAAAGTACCCAATCAAGAGAAAAAAAAAAAAAAAAAACCATCGCGGTGGCCGAGTGGATAGAGGGTCCGCCGGAATCGGAAGATCGTGGTTTCTATCTCCGTCACGACATACCAACGTCGTAAAAGGCTTCTTTACTTGGCGCTCAGCATCTCATAATACATGTATACGTTTTTTATGGGCTTTATTGTAAGCGACGAGAAGCGGAATGCCGTGATAAATTCATAAAATTTAAAACATAAACATTAACTTATTGCATCTTAAAAGAACTTTAGACGTGAAATAAATTCTGTAACCCACACTTTGGCCGTGTGGCAATTTCTGTAACCCACACTTCTTGCAGCGTCAGAGACCCACGAGCGCTTATTCCGTTCCTTCATACAGACAGATGTAATAGGCAGCCGTGGGTCTCCGACGATGTACTTCTTGTAACCTACAGTATATTTATGTGATCTGTCACAACATGTCACAGGGTAAATTATTCAAGGGTTCTGATCATAGAAAAATGGGAGAAAAGAGATATACATGTAGGTGCTAATTTCTTGATACTGTATGGTAGAAAATTTAAAAATCCATAAAAAAAAGGATAAAACCTTCCTCTTAATCGCTATATATAAATAAATTAATGACTTATAAAAATCTAGATCTTGTTGCACCTCAAGACTCTTTTGAAATGTTTATTAATTTTCAAAAGAATGATAAAGGAAACCCCAAATTTTAAGATTCTCATGTATTAAAAACATGATTAAAAGTATGTTGAAGGTACAAAAGGTAAGAATTTGGCTAAAATGTCAATTAAAAAAAGGTTTTACTTTAAAACCAAACGTGGTGTGGTATAATTATTTTTACCTTTTCAAAATCCTTAATATCAAATGATTGAATCTGGGAAAAAAATGAAGGAAATTTGTAAGTTGAAACTTTTTATTTAGAAAAAAAAATTAAAATTTTTAGAGCTTTTGTTTAGTTTTTGTATACATTTTGTTTCTGACATAACAGCGATTTTTGCTCGTTTTCTGTTTTCCATGCATTTTCGCCAGTAACTTATAAAACACATAATAAGTTACAAATTTGAAAATATTATTTTGGTTATAAACGTTATGTTATTTAAGCATTTAGAATGCAATATTTCTATTTTTCAATGTTTTGATTTTTTTCCAACATATCATAACTAACAGTGATGTTTTGTTTGTGTGTTTATTGGGTTTAACGTCCCACTGACAGTATTTCAGTCATTTGGAGACGATGTCTGCTTGAGACAGATAAAATGCTGCCACACTGCAGTATCTCGCCGTAGACATGTGGCATGATACCACACCCAGTCACATTATCTTGACACCGGGCCAACCAGTCCTGCAACTACCCTTATATGCTGAGCGCAGTGATGTTTTACCATTGATAAGCTAAATCTCTTAAACGAGCTTAGCACATGGCAACAGGTGCTGGGTTTTTTTATCACCGTGAAGTAATAATTTTGTAAAAATCAGTGAGTGTGGACTATGCAACCACATAACTCACAATTTTGTTAAGTTTTGTCGCTAGTGGAAGGAAAATGCCATGTGCTAAATAGCTTAGTTCATGGTTGCTTTTAACTACACGACACCCGCCAAGAACTAAGCTATACGTAGTAACCTCCTATTATTAATTTATTTCAAATATCTTTCAGTTACAGTCTAAAGTACATAAATTATGTGCAACCAAAAAAAAAAATCCTTATAATATGTGAGTAAGCCTCGTGGGTCAAAGAGGTCATTGACAGTGCTCGAACGGGGAACTGTCTGGCCGTTCATGCGTTTTTAGAGGTTATGAAGAAGGGAAACCAGGAAAAAAAATATATAAACAGATTAAGAGAATTAAATAAATTACAATTAGATTATCCGTGCAATTAAATAGTTATAAATAAATAGAATCCTTCATGGATGTGGTAAACACTAATTTTGTCACGTACGCCACACTGTTTTGCCTTTGACCTCGCATTATGGACCCGCCTTTTGTTTGATTGACAGTTTCACATAAAGGTAGCGGTCATACAGAGGCTCCTCACGGGGTTATGAAAATTTCATAAATATCAGAAGGAAAATTGCATCTATTTAATCGCATGAACTAAAACAATTTAATTATGCTTTTAGTTTGGTATCATGAGTAACCGTACCTTAGTGCAGGATATTTTTTCACTGAGTTATTTTGTGTACATAATTGTGAAAAATCCCTGTCTTGCCCCCAATTAGAAAAAAAAAGTTACTAATTACATATTCATGTACCATAATATAACAGCCAATCGTTTCAGCCGGTTTGATCTCGATCTGCACGTGGGAAACAGGAAATCATGCATCTGCGCACCTCGTGGAGCGGATGTAGCTTTCTCTGCATTCTCCATTGGCGACTAACATGATACAGAATTCAGCGACGCAGTATTGTTGTCCATGATGAAATAGCTCTTCTGGAACAGACAAATGGTAGAAGATACGTAAAATAGGTGAGTTTCCGTGTGACAGAAAAATTATGTTTCCGTTGTGTAAATCTACTGCGTACCATTTCAGAGTCAGGATGTTAATTTCAGCAAAATTCAACTGTTTGTGGAAAGCTAAAATTTTATTGGAGTAGCATTTAGTACCTGTCTATGGTATTGTATTTCTTTAAATATTTATTTAATGCAAAAGAAACTGTTTTATCGGTACTAAGGGTATAGTTGCATATTCTGGCCTCGATACAGCGGGTAGGAGGCGTCATTATTGTCTCCTTAGCGTCAATCGAAAGCTTTTGTCATTTGGTGTCCCGACACTGTTGATTCCATTCAATTATCACCAGCGGATTCAGGGAGGAGCACCTGCAGCGTCCCCCATAAATTCCTCGACCATAGATAAAAGTACCCCCTCACCCCCCCCCCCCCAAAAAAACCCCCCCAAAAAAAAAACAACAAAACAAAAAACAAAATACACAATTTCACATCTTTAAAAACAACATACCCACTTAAAGAAGTTGCCCTCTTGCAGCATCACATTTCGGGCAAGTGGTTTTTTGAAAATATCCCCCCCCCCACCAATTACCAAGGTGGTCTGTCACTAAATGAATTGCGCTGTGCACTTTCAACTTTTTTGGATAAAGTTTTTACAAAGTGTACTGTTGAAAATATTTGTCATTATGGTAATATATATTACAAAAAAAAGGTTTTTCATTAAAACTAGTAACTTCTGGCACTATCTCAGTAAGACGCAAGTCTGTAAGTAGGTTAACCTCTAATCTGTCTCAATGATGGTGAATGCCATGGTTCACACAGGTCTTGAAAAATCCTTGAAAATGACATTTTGCCTTATGATCCCTTGAAAAATCCGTACGATTTATCATTAAATGAAAGATCTTGAAACTCCCTTGAATTTAAAATTTCTGTTTTGATCATAGTGTTTATCAAGTTGTCAGAAAATCAAGGTTTATCCCTATCATGCGTTAAAATTTAAAGCTTAATTTATGGTATATGGATGTCTTTAATTGCGAAGTTTAAGGCCTTAAAGAAAACTCATGGAAAAACCCTTAAATTTTGCTTAGTAAATTTGTATGAACTATGAATGTTATGAGGATCTGAGGAGGACCCATTGAAGTTATTTTTGATTGATAGGAATTCTGTAGTCACTGTTTCTCAGGTCATTTCATAAGTGATAGTTCTGCCATGTTTACAGTCAAGATGTTTAGCTGATCTGCACCGATAAAGACTCAGAAATGGCAATGCGATGAATTTGCGGTTACTTTCATTTGCTCTGAAAGTCTGTGACATTGCATAAGACACAAACAGGTGCTCATTTCCATAGAAACCTTTTGTTTCGTTCATTTAGTCTCATGTATTTTATAATTAGTTTCAGTCAAGGTTAATCTTTTTTAAATGTTGAATAAGGTAGGAGTCTTTAAATTAATCTGTAAAGTAAAAACCAGTAATGAGCTAATTTACTTTTGGATTTTAAATTGCATCACTGCTTAAACCCGAAGGGTAAAAGTTATGATAGACACTTGCTATTATAAATAAAAAAAAATACTTTAATATCAATTACAATGTGAGGGAAAAGGGTAAACACAGGAAAAAAGAGAAAACTAATATACATATGATTTCATTGAATATGAGCACATATTGTAATGCAGGGCCTTTTTTCCAATTTTGGGGAAAGCGCCCTAGCCCTTTTTAAGGGGAAAATAGCAAGCCACTTGTTTACAACTTATTAAGGGATTTTTTTTTTTACCATATTCATAAATATAAGCATAAACTGGTCTTGGCACAGCAAGACATACTAGAAACTAAATATAAAGACTAATCAAATATTTTGTTTAAGAATCAATAGAGTTAAACAGAGTTAAATTAGCGTCGTAATATTGTTCTCTAGGTTTCTCAATGATCAGCTACCTCCTTAATGGGGAATTTTATTTAAGAGTGGGGAATTTGAGGACTATTTTTTGGGAAAAAAGGTGGTTATTTGGCTTGGGGAAGCAGCCCTTTACCGGCTACAGTTAAGAAGGGTAAAAAGGCCCTGTAATGCATTATAACAGTTACATAAAGTTGTGTTAAAATATACTTCCAGGCAGGGGGAATGCCGCCTATATTCTTTGAATATTTTGACAAAAAAAACCCCACTGGAATCAAGATGTGTCGCACACATCAACTATATGCACCCTTGAAAGTTGTTAGAAATTGTCCCCGATATTTATAGGCTGCATCTATGTGTCCGCTCTGTAACTTCAATAACTATGGATCGATTTTCATAAAACTTTTCAAAAGTTTGTCATAACAAAAGGTGTGTCGGGCGCATCATCCATATTTGTCTTTGAAAGGTCAAGGTCACTGGAGTTGTTTGAAATTCTCTATCAGTATTTATAGGCTACATCTTTGTATCCACTCTGTAACTCACATATCTATGGATTGATTTTCACAAAAGTGTCATTACATGCTGTTTTTGCATCAACCATATGCATGCATGATTGGTCAGGTCAAGGTCACAGGACCTTGTTAGAAATTGTCTTTGGTATTCAAATGCCACTTTATCATACCGATGAACTATTTTTATGTTCATGAGGGAGATTTGTGTGGATTATGAGGGAGATTCTTAAATCATGTGATTACAGCAACTGTTATTTCAAGGTTTTTAATTGATAAATCTAATATATAAATAACAACTCTATTATACAGGAAGCAATTTATGTATTTTTGCTGCTGTTAATTAGAATTATTCCCTGTTTATTATTATCTTGCATATTTATCACAGAAAAAACTAAATACATAATATATTGTCCTTAACTTTGGCCTTTAAGTGATATGCTGTTTTCCACTTGGGTGTCTTTTCACATCACTATGACTTGTGTTGAATTTTGCAAAAAGCATTTTCTACTTTCTTATATCTTTCAATACTGTATAAATTTTGGCAGGAATTTGCGATCATAGCGCACATTTTTTTTTATTCCAGAGACCTACAGGCAATGACATTATTTTACAACTGTGCCTACTATAACCTTGATCGATCATTGAATAATAAACCCAATATACCAGATAATTTCCAAAACAACATACAGTTCCCCTGTAAAAGGACCCGTACCTTGCTTGCTAACAATAAACATGTCGCCATGCACTCTTCCTCTCCCCATTTCTCTTGCCTTCAGTTTATAAGATAATATCAGTATATAATTTAAATTGACAAACTTTTTATTTTAGATTTGAATTACATGTAACTTTACTTAATGTATTTTTAGCTCACCTGAGCACTTGTGCTCATGTGAGCATTTGTGATCGCCTTTTGTCCGTCCGTCGTCCGTCGTCAACAATTGCTTGTGAACACTCTAGAGGCCACAGTTTTGGCCCAATCTTCATAAAATTTGGTCAGGATATTGGTCTACATGATATCCCGGATGAGTTCGATATTGGGTCATGTGGGGTCAAAAACTAGGTCACCAGGTCAAATCTTAGAAAAACCTTGTGAACACTCTAGAGGCCACAGTTTTGGCCCAATCTTCATGAAACTTGGTCAGGATGTTTGTCTACATGATATCTTCGATGAGTTCGAAATTGGGTCATGTGGGGTCAAAAACTAGGTCACCAGGTCAAATCTTAGAAAAACCTTGTGAACACTCTACAGGCCACAGTAATGGCCCAATCTTCATGAAACTTGGTCAGGATGTTTGTCTACATGATATCTTGGATGAGTTCGAAATTGGGTCACATGGGGTCAAAAACTAGGTCACCAGGGAAAATCTTAGAAAAACCTTGTGAACACTCTAGAGCCCACAGTTTTAGCCCAATCATCATGAAAAATGGACAGGGTGTTTGTCTACATGATATCTTTGATGAGTTCGAAAATTGGTAATGTGGGGTCAAAAACTAGGTCACCAGGTCAAATCTAAGAAAAACATTGTGAACTCTCTAGAGGCCACAGTTTTAGCCCAATCTCAGGCAGGTGTTTGTCTAATTGATATTTGGATGAGTTTGAAAATGTAATGAGGTCAAAAACTAGGTCACCAGGGCAAATCTAAGAAAAACCTTGTGAACACTCTAGAGGCCTACATTTTTGTCCCAGTCTTCATTAAACTTAATATGAATGATGACTGCATGAATTCCCAGTTGAGTGCAAATTCAGGTAGGATCAATATGTAGGTCACTTAGTCAAATGATAGAAAAACACTTTTAGATGCCAGATTTTTTGTCATTATGCCTAACACAGCCATCTTACTCAGGTGAGCGACACAGGGCCATCTGGGCCCTCTTGTATATATATATATATATACACACATGTACTTAAATCAATGATTTCATTATGACAAAAATATGGATATCTTGCAAAAAAAAATTTAAAAAAGAAAAAGTTTAATAAAAAAACAAGTTACTCCGATGGGACTCGAACCTACCATTGGCATGTCAGTTAGACACTGTACAACTGAGCTATTTCGCTATTGTGACGTCGTCACAATTTTTTATGTTTTATCCTTAAAATACAGTAGAACCTTGTTAAATCAAAGTACTTTGGATCAAGCTGAAAACTTTGAAGTAACGATTATTCGGATTTAAAATCCGATGGAAATTTCAGTTTGTGTGGGTGCATGTCAGCGTTTTCATTACTGGTGCATATCGTGGAAATCGTTATGCCGTGAAAACCACCTGTTAGGTATACGTATATACTAATTGCAAGTTATAAAAAGTAATTAAATTATTTCATGATCTACTGAGATGCTTCTAATTAACATAACCGTTCAAACATGTCAACATAGTGATACCTATTTTTACGGGTGTTCTGGTGATTAAGGTTGCGTCTGCATGCCGGTGATGAACACGATGATATAGAATGTACTAAAAATCTGACACCTGGGTTTATCGACTGGCAAGTGTATATTATGTAATCTGTCAGACATTGATTAGCAATAATCAACATTTCCGGTCAGACGCACATTGCCCAACCTAATCTCGAAAAGAGGTGTGAAAAATTGCCTGAGCCATCCCTCCAGGTGCCGTCGCAAAATAAACCCGGATAATATTGATGATGAGACAATTTAATTAGTTCGCAAAAATTTATGAAAATTGATTTCGAAATAAAAATTGAAAAAAGTACATGAATCACAGCCTTGGGACCGGGATTTATACTTCGAAATAGCTAAAAAATCCAAATAGCGAAATTTGGATTAAACATTTTATTTTTAGTAAAAATAAGAAGGCAGGAAATCCTGACTGAAAATAAACTTCGAAATGGCTAGGACTCAGTTTAATGTTCAGTTTGACAAGGTTCTACTGTATATTGTTGGCTGTCGCTGGAACTTGCAGCCAGTCATGGATTGAAAAATCTCTGCATGAATTACGAATTCTTCTCCTGTGTATTATCTTTATACATGTATACAGTTTTTTAAATGCATAATGCAATCATACTGAAAGAAACATGAAAATTGTCACCATTCAGTGTTAAGAGAGGAAACAAATTTTGGACTTTTTTCTCAGTGTTGTAAATGAGGGAAATATATAAATATAAAATTTCTAAATATAGCCCCGAATTGTTGTCCGATCCAAAATCTGTGCTTCCTTAGAACAGCTTTGCAAGCAACACTGTTCAAAAAGGATAAATTTCCCTTTTCTTGATAAAATCATGAAATAATTTCAACAACTTTACATTTAAAGTTACAGTTAAAAAGAATCTTAAACCAGTATCTCAGCATAGTAAAATAACCTGTTGAAAGGCTTTTGCAAAAGTACAACCAATTTCCCAGTCATGATTTCAATTCTTCCACCCCCCCCCCCCCCCCATTAGCTTATTTTTGTGATACAAAAATTCCAAATTTTGAAAGATACAAGACCCATTTCCAATTGTAGGCTGATTGTTGGGCCATGTGGGGTCAAATAGTAGGTTATGAGATCAAATCTTAGAAAAACTATGTAAACACTCTTGATGCCACATCTTTGGCCTTATCTTCATGAAACTTGGTCAGAATATTTGTTTCCATAAAATCTTGGACAAGTATGAATTTGGGTTATTTAGGGTCAAAAAGTAGGTCACGAGGTCAAATCTTAGAAAAACCATGTAAACACTCTTGATGCCACATTTTTGGCCTTATCTTCATGAAACTTTGTCAGAATGTTTGTTTCCATAAAATCTTGGACAAGTATGAATTTGGGCCATGTGGGGTCAAAAAGTAGGTCATGAGGTCAAATCTTAGAAAAACCTTGTTAACACTCCATAGGCCACATTTTTGGCCATATCTTCATGAATCTTTGTCAGAATGTCTGTTTCCATAAAATCTTGGGACATGTTCAAAAGTGGGTCATGTGGGGTCAAAAAGTAGGTCAATATGAAAAATCCAACATATGTTGCTCAATTATAATCAGGTGAGCGACTCAGGGCCATCATGGCCCTCTTGTTTTCACTAAATGTGACTTCTGACAATAAAGCTTGCTATACTGACAAAGCCTTGTTCTTTCTATTGTCAGATGTTTGTCTACATGATATCTCGGCTGAGTTTGAAATTGGGTCATGTGGGGTCAAAAAGTAGGTCACCAGGGCAAATTTTAGAAAAACCTTGTAAACACTCTAGAGCCTAACTTTTAGCCCAATCTTCATATAATTTGGTTAAGATGTTTGTCTTCATGATATCTTGGATGAGATTGAAATTGGGTTATGTGGGGCCAAAAACTAGGTCACCAGCTTTTGAACATGCTTGAGGCCACACTTTTGGCCCAATCTTCAATTAATTTGATAAGAATGATGACTGCATGAAATCACAGATTATTGAAAATTTAGGTAGGATCAAAATGTAGGTCACTTAGTCAAATGTTAGAAAAACTTTGCGAACACTTCAGGTGCCACATTTTTTGTAATCATGCCAAACGATCTTACTCAGGTGAGCGACACATGCCACATGTCTACGACGTCATACTACAGTATGGCAGCACTATATCTGTCTCAAGTAGACTTCGTCTCCAAATGACTGAAATACTGTTGGTTGGACATTAAATCCAATAAACAAATTTGTGTAAAATCAAGCTGATTATCTATCTAGGACTTTCTTGTTTTCTTCTGATTTTCTCCAAGACACAGACGAAATTAACATGACGCCAAAACCGGGATATATCTCGATTCGCCCTAAATGTTTGTCGGAGGTTGTTGTACATAGGAAACTAATGAAAGCAAATTCCATGTGCACTTGTGTGTCAGAGTTTTGTACGTTTCGTTGGTTAAATCGATATACATAATTATATATATTCAGTTAATAGGGCTGTGGATTGTTGGGCAAGTGACGATCCGATCCGATCCACGATTCGCGACCGACGATTCACAAATCGGACCACGAATCACTGGTTTAAAACTTAAAGAATCCTAAGACAAACAGAACTAACATATTAAGAAATTTAAACAGTTTTACTGATAATAACAGAAGTGAAACCTGTAATGAACATGGTAAGTTTAGACTAAGCAACTCTTTAAGCTCCACAATAAAAAAACCCAAAGAACATGGAATTCAAATGCCAAAATATTTAATATCCAATAACATTTGTCTGCTTTGCTAAAAACATAAATCATCAACATGTATATCACCCATTTATATGACCACTGTATTATCATGTAAGACTGTAAGTTGCCTAGTAGGCTAGTCTAACTATCAAAAGAGTTCACATGTTGTGAAGAACAGATGCCATGTCCTTTGCTTCATCAAAGTTTTTCTTCAAAAAGATCAGTTGATCAACATGCTCAGGATCAAGGCAGGATCTGGTTGCCGTTACAATGTCTCCGGCAGTTGAAAAGACGCGTTCTGAGGCAACAGAACTTGCTTGCGCACAGAGATATACCTTCGCAAGCCTTGATAATAAGGGGAACCTATTTGCATTCAACTTCCAGTACTCCAAGGGGCTAGCCTTTGATGGCAGTTTCTTTTCAGATGTGTACATGGTGATTTCCTTATCAGCACATTCCCTCTTTGAAGGAGGCGGCTCAACTTTACTAATTTCAATGTCATCATCGTCTATCAAGAAACTGAGAGCAGACTTCCTTCGCTTTGTAGGAGGTGAAATGTTCTGTTCATCTTGTGGCTGTGCTGGTAAGTCAGGCTGGCTTTGGAGAGGTTGCATTTGTGGCAGATCTGGATCTGGCTTAATCTCTACAGGTTGTACACTTTGCTGAGAAGGTAAGGCCACCATTTTATCTGTGAGCCTATCCCAGGCGGCTTGAGGAGCTTTATCCTTCACTCTAGGATCAAGAGCAGTTGCCTCTTCAAGGTACTCTACAAATGCCTCACTCAGGTATCTTTTTTCAAGGTCCTTGAGAATAGCATTCTTGATTTTTGTCTGAAATGAATTGTCATCCGTTTTAGGTGAATATAGTGCTTTCAGTTTCTGCAACAAAGGGTTCATGAGCCCAACTGTTGGGTTCTGATCAGCAGACATTGCAAGGGTAGCTTGATACATGGGTTCCATCAGTTTCAAGAACTCCTCACAGTGTTGAACTTCATCCTGTCCAAGAATGCTGCTTGCCTGCAGTGATTTTGACTCATGCTGCTTCTTAATCCCTTCATCGGTGAGGGTTGCTAGAATAGCAACTTGTTGTTGTAGAAATCTCTCAACCATTAGGTAACTAGAATTCCACCTGGTTCTCACGTCAATGATAAGTTTATTTTCAGGCAGTTGCAGCATTTTCTGTTTGTTTCTCAGCACAGCAGAGGCAGTGGTGCTACGATGCATGAATGACACAATGGACCTCATCTTAGCTAACTTTTGATGAACTTCTTTTATGTCCAGTACTCTTCCAGAAGCCAAGTTCAGTGTGTGGGCAAAACAACCTATGTGGATAGGTATTCCTGCTGTTTGTGCAGCAATTTTCAATTGGCAGCATTGTCTGTAGTCAGTGCACTAACATTACAGGCCCACTCTTGTTGTGCCTGTCTGAGTACATTCCCAACGTGTTCCCCAGTATGTGACTCTGGCAGTTGTCTCGTCTGAAGCACTCGAGAGCATAGCTTCATTTCAGGGTCAATGAAGTGTGCAGTAATGGTTACATAGGACTGGGTGGTCCGGCTTGTCCATGAGTCTGTGGTCCAGGCAATAGCTTCAGCATTCTGCAGTTCATCCTTGACACGAGCTGACACAAAGTCATACATTCTTGGAATAACATTTTCACTAAATGTTGATCTGCAAGGAAACTGGAAGTGGGGTTCACACTCATGAATCATTTGTCTAAACGCATGGCTCTCTACTGTGCTAAATGGACGCATATCATCAACAAGATATCGGGCAATTCCTACAGTAATTCTGTTTGTTTTTGTGAGGGCCAGTTTCATCTTCTGTGCGGCAGCCTGAGCCATAAGAAATGGGTTGCTGGGAGAGGCTACTGTTGCATGTATACTGGCAGGGCTTGACTTAGCTTCAGTTGTCTGTGGTTGTTGCTGTACAGCATCTGTAAAATAATTTTAAATAAAATCAAATTATGTAGAGCTCAGTTACATCATATACATTTTTAGATAGAAACACTGTAAAAATAAAATCAGTGGAAAAGATTTTCTTACAGCTGTACCATTTTTGTAAAATAAAAGAAATATAAAGATACTACATATATTCATACCCAGTGGTAGTAATTATAATTATCCATTTACAATGATTTTTATAATATTTTGGATTAAAGGCACAAAATTATTACATACAGAAAAAAGTTGCCAATACGCAGACAAGAAGTCAAGTTTTTCATATATTATTCTGAATTCTGATATTTTGTTTAGAACTTAACTAAGAGTAACACTCGTCATTTTAAGTATCAGCAATAATCAGCTTTGACATTTTTAATAAAAATGTTAAATGTAAGTTAAAACGGTGTGTGTTTATTTGTTACATACAAACTTTGCTTACTGTCAATTTTGGTAACGTTTACGAAAGCCTACCTTTATTTTTTGAAATCGGATCAATGCCATGATGCCTTTTTAGGTGATTTGACAGGTTAGTTGTTCCGCCAGTATATGCAACATTTAAGTTGCAGGATTTACAAATGGCCCTTTTGTCATCTTGGGTAGAAATACCGAAGTATTTCCACACATTTGATGTAAACTGCGCAGGTGGATTTCTGTAACTTTTTTCTCTGCCATTTACACAAATTACAGACGAATCATTCAGTAAAGTTAACATCAGTTTCGAATTTTAAATAATATGGATTGCTTACAATATCGCCCGATTCTTAAGCTTGATTAACATTAAATCTATTAAAAAGAATAATAAATTATTAATTATGGGCATAATTTTGGAAATGAGAAATTGATATCGATGATGTATGATACATACGAGTCTTCGAATTATTAAGGTTTTAAATTTGAATTACTTAGATAGTTACGACATTGCTAGATTCTTTAGCTTTATTAACTTCAATAAAATCATTAAAATCATGAAGTAAATTTTTGGGAACGTTAGACATCATTACAGTATGCCGATGATTTAAATTCGAATCTTTACTGACGCACACCACTGCTAGCTTTACATGTTTGTTATATCTTTATTTTCGGTTTTGTAAAAACAACTTTGTGTTTGAAAATCATAGGTTTTATACACTTTAAGTTCTTTTTTTCCATTTAAATTTCATAAAAAGTATTTGAGGTATGTATTAAAGAAAAGATCGCGACCCAGCGATCTTTACCATGGCGAATATTCGTACTCGATTTTCAGATAGAATCCGTGAATATCCGAGTACTCGGATACTCGCAGCAGCCCTATCAGTTAAGGCGGTGTGGTGTCAAGTTGATTAAGGCTGTGTTTCAGATTAACATGATCACAGGAAATAAACCTGTCTTCAATAACTATTACACTTCTAGTTTGACAGTGCTTTTGCTGTACAGAAATTTCGGAATAAGAAAAGATCAATCATCATTCTGTGTTCAGGAAAATTTTAAAAGATAAATTTTAACAAAACGTATGTCATCTATCATGACTACTGGGTTATTTAACAGATGGATTAAATTGTCGTGTCAGCACTGTTTCTAGGAAACGAGCACCTGTTTACATCCTACTCAATTTCACATGCTTTGTTCCTTTGAGACACTTAGAGCTTCTAATGAAAATGACCAAGAACATCCGCATACATTTAAGTAACTATTGAATCGAATAATTCTAGTAAAACATTGGCAGAAAAAATTGAATATCTTAGTCTTACAAGACAAAAAAAAAAGTTTGTGTGGGTCAAAATGGAAATAAACATGCCCGCCTAACCAACAGACATTCGCATTGACTGCTGGTGAATAAATGGAACAGCTACTGGTCTCATTTTGGACCAAAGGAAGTTTGGGGTGTGGCATTGAAATAATCATACTGTACTTTTCTACATAGATTATGTATTCAGTACAACTATGCTATGATATAGTAAGATGTGCAGGCAAGGTAATGAAGGTAATATTTTCAGGACCATGTTGGCCCTCTTGTTAACCAGATTTTTCAAAGAAAGATTCTGGTTATTAGATTGGCGAACGTCGTCGTATTGGGCTGCGTCAAACTTTCCTGGGCCTTTTTTCCAGTTTTCCAGTTTTGGGGAAGGCACCCTAGCCCTTTTTGTTTGGGAAAAAAACGCATTTTTCACAATTTTCTTTTTACCATGTAGATCAGTTATCATTAAAAGGTATAATTATGCTTAAGATTATATATATATTATATTGTTAGCAGTTAGAAATGAAATGATTAATATGTGTTACAGAACATTGCTCTAAATAGTCTTCATATGTAATTTTCTAAGCTCCCTTAAAATGGAGTTAACATAAGCGAACATTAATCCTGAAAAATCTGGTTTTTTGGTCAGTCCTGACCCTTGTTTTTATAGAACTACATCTTTTATTTTTAAGAATTTAAATGAGTAATTAGAAAAGGCATAATGTAAATACTTAATTTTGACTCATCTTAGACTTGAACACACTTTCTTGACACAGAATGCAACAGTCCAATACAGTTACCACGGAGACAAGGACCTGGTCCCAGCCCAGCCTGTTTTCCTGATAGAAGAGGCAGCTGCTTCTCCAAAAGCTAAGTGCTAATTAATGTGCAACTTCTGATTTGTCTTTATTATGCCACTTACCTTAGTCTCCCCAAGAATTGACTTCCCTGTCAAAATGCCAGACATTTTATCATGCAAACAAAAATGAAATCTAATACCCTCCCCTTAAAGGACTTTTCTCCATGGCAGTGTGGTTTGAGTGTCCCCCCTCGGGAGCAGCAGGTCATTGGTTAGATCCCAAGCAATGACATGATACCAAAGTAGTGAAAAATGGTTTACTTTCCTTGCTTGACACACAGCATTACTATAAGGGTA